>DWME01003683.1:0-17705 GCA_018244795.1 Parelbella ahira ahira
GTGGCTTGTATGGTCACATCTGTTGAAGAACGGACAATCGGTGGAGTAAGCGAATACTAGAGTGGAGACAGCGTCTCGGCAAACGTAATGTAGGACGCCCTTTGGCTCGGTGGGATGACGATCTGTGAAAGGCTGCAGACAGAAGCTGTATGCGACAAGCCGAGGACAGGGCGCGATGGCGCTTCTTGGGGAAGGGCTATGTCCAGCAGTGGTCTGAGATAGGCTGATGTTGTTGTTGTTGTATGTCATTCAGGTTTACTTAATAGCTGCAAAATATCTCTTGTATCAATTTTTAAGCAATTATGCACTACCATATAATACACCCGTTAAAATTTTGAAAATTATGCGATGCTATACTTTTAATCTCGCCGTTATAACATTGAATATAATAGTACATTGTCTTGAAGATTTCGTTGAGAGTACGTAAAGGGGGATAGTGATAGATATATTAAAATAATAAATATCGTAAAAATATTTATCGTAAGCATGTGCTAATATCACATAAATTTTTAAATATTTTCAGATGATAAAGTGAAAAAGGAACTATGCTTTAGTGAAACTTTAATTATCAGCTGTTGTCATGAGGCAGGGGATATATGTGACGAGTCATCAGAATCCGAATGGTCTTATACCGAGAGTGCCGAGAGTGAAAAGACCGAAAAACCAAAAGACGACACGCATGTTGAAATTAAAGTTGCCGAAAAAGAAATTGTTTCTAAGCCCGTTATTGAAGAAGATGAGAATGATTTTCATTTCTTTTTCTACCCAGATTGTAATAAACCTGCAAAGCCTGAAAATATCACAGCTAGCGTTATTTTAATAGACGGTGTTCCTCAAGTCAATCCTGCAGCTAAACCTCCTGATGTTTGTGATTGTAAGAAAGACAAAGAAGGAAAATGTGAATGTTTCACTAAATTGCCGTGTCATTGCGGTGCGAAAGCGGTACAGGAATGCAAGTGTCTTCAGGTAGAGAATATTTGCATTTGCCAAGAGGATAAGCCACGGCCATACTGCACGTGTAAGCCAGAGAACGTGTGTATGTGTCTTCCAGATTGCAAGCCTCGACCTGTTTGTACATGTGCCCAGGTTAATAAACCGTGCATATGCCATCCCGGAAAATTTCCATGTCCTGTATGTACCTGTGAGTGTAAACCTAAATTTATCGAAGAAATTAAAAGTGAGGGGATTGGTGAGGAGGATGTGAACGAAGAGAAAAAATCTGAAGACCGTGTACCATGTACCTGTCAAAAGCAGGAACCGGAACCATTTTGTACTTGCCTTAAGGGAGACGAATGTACATGCCGGGAAGACGCCTGCGTATGTGGTGTTCAAAAAACTTGCGTTTGTGAGAGCGTTGATGGCCAAGAACCTCCATGTAAAGAAGATGACTCTAAATCAATTTGCAGTTGCCCTGCTGAAAAAGAATGTATGTGTGTTGGAGAAACTGTTAGAGATTGTGAATGCTTTCCACAAAAAACTCTATGCACTTGTGGCGATCCCGAAAATTGTAAATGTTTTAAAGTATGCGAATGTGCAGCACCTTGTCTTTGTGACACCGCACCAAAAGAACAGGAGGTATGTACGTGCTTAGACAAAAAGGAACAACCATTACATAGAATAACCTGCACGTGTCCCCGCAAGGAAACAGATCAAAAACTTAAAAAAGTAAGAGCTGGAAAACATGGTTATCGTTGGTGTCGTGATGTAGACCCGCGGCACACCTATTTTGATTTTGCATATGGAAGGCATGACAAAATATCTTACAAAGTACAAGAGGCTGAAAAACTGAAGATTTTAGGGTTACATGAGGAGCCTGAAAAAGAAGAAACGTGTCCTCTTCACACTGATAATGCTCCAGAATACCATAAAAAAGTTCGAAGATCATCTTTAGATTGTTGCAGTGCTGTAGGAGGTAAGTGATTTAGAGAAATTTAATAACTAAATTTCATGATCATTCCTATTTAAAAATATATCTATGCAATACGAATAGGTCATAATCAAATTTTCTATAAGTATAAAACATGTCGTTATTCAGGTATATGTATCAGCGTCGAAACTCTCGGTGAAGATAAAGATAAGTTCCTCGTTCAAGTCGTATCTCATTCGTCTAAAGAAGGGGCCAAAACAGGTTCTAAGCTCGTGAGCATTTTGGATTCCCATCTACACACTTTAGAAGAAAATAGGACTGAGTGAGTTGTAACAAAAACTTAGAATTGACGTTATAATTATGTAAAGTTTTCTAATCATCATTGTCATCAACCTTTTTTATCGTATTATTAGTGGACGAGAATCTCCTCGAAAAATGAAAAGAATTACGACCATATACAGATTGACAAACTGTGTTGTGGAGAATCCTGGGCCATAAAGATTTTCTCAAAGTAGTTTTTTCACTGTAGCAAGATTTCAATATTTCATACAATTTTAATTAATTGTAGTATTCACTTATATCTACATAAATAAAATAGTAAAGGACTGCTGTCCTGTGTGCACCACACATATAACTGGATAGATTTCAATAAAGTCTTATTATCTTAGATTATAGGCACAAAATTACTAATAATTTTTCAATATTTGGCTATTATCAGAATCGTTGCTCTGCTGGACACGGTCCTTTCTAGGTATGAAAAGGGTTAGCCCTTTTCATACTGAGAACAGGGCCACGGTACGACTATGCCGGAAACCCTAGCCAAGTGCAGATTGGGAGTCTTTATACGGCTTAACGACAACTCTAATGTGTGAAACTTGCACATCAAAATATCTTTTCCTCGTTATACTAAGTGGTATTTAATCTTAAAACGCATGTTTTTCTAAAGAGATGCATGCCTGTATTTGAATTCAGGACCCTAGGAGGGGGAGGCTGAATTTTAACCACATTAATATTAGATACCGTTTATTAGTAGATATTTTTGCCCTGTTGTAATTAAATGAAAATCACTACAACTGTAAAAAGACTTTTATAATTTGAGCCAGAAACGGAATATAAGTAGTAACAGTACGTAAGATGTAGATAATGAATTACAGATCAATTACGGGAAGTAAGTTTTGTTTTTTAATTAAAAATAATACCCTTGTTTGAGGTGAAAATTTTTTGCAGACACATTTCAAAAAAGAACGTCACGAAAGAGCACCGGAGTTACATGACAATCTGCGAAAGCGGCTATTACAATAAAGTCAGCCGTATTTGTGGGGAGCGTCATTTCGTAAAGCGATTTTACCATTCTTTTGAAGCCTCCCATAACTTTTTACTGGAAGGTGCGAACGTCGTACTTCTGCGGTATTTTGCGATACGTCGATATAAAGGCAATGTTAAGACTGATACCGTTCTCATAGATGGGACGATTTGTGAAAGTGTTTACGTAAGTGTTACTTTTAACATTCCGATTTACGGCAGACGGTTTAAAGTGGAAGTTTCGCCCTATCGCCCTCTAAATAATGTCAGACAATTAATATCTTGATACTTTTGATATCAGGTACAGATTATAGATGGCAGTGACCACTTTGGATAGGTTGGTATGTAGTTTTGCACCGTGTTTTTGTAATATAACAATTGATTTATTCGGCTTCTACACAACGAATTACAAAAAGTAGTATAAAAGATCTATGTATAAAAAAATGTATTAAACGTATAACAATGAGTCTATCCGAGTCAGTGACTTAGCGACTAGGCGTTATTTCCATTAGTAAGCATTTGAAATGTGATTAAATGAAATAAATTCGCCTCTATTCAATTTTTTGGGGCTGATATAAATGGAATTAAAACCCGTCGCTACTAGATATTAGGAATAAAATTCTGGAGATGTGTACAGAAACAATGTTGCCTCAACTAATTTCAGCGTGAGGTGGCAGTATTAACATTAATAAATTTTTATAGTTAGGCTATAAATTTTCACTCTGTTCTTTCCAATAACCTCTACAAGATGTTTTAGTTTAGTGAAAAAGTATTAATTGATGATTTAAATTTTTTCCACTTTAGAGAGACGTAGGGTCGTTTGATCCGATTAAAAAACGAATCTTCGCAGGTTTTATTACAAGTCAAGAGAAGTCCTCATAATTACTTACAATTTAATAAGCAGCTGAATATTGCATTCAAGATAATGAATGCACGCAAGACTTTTAATTATCAGTGCTATTTATTCCTACTGCATTCGCAGGTTTGTCTGGGCGTCAGCCAGGCCATTGTGAACGGAAAGCCGATGTTTGTTGTAAAGGTTGAGCGGCATATTATAGAACCTTCCGGATTCATTCATCAAACAATGACGGTCCTCACTCTTAGAGGTATAATGCTTGCACTGGTTATGTATTTTAATTGAAAGCTGTAAACCGTTTGCAGTCTTTATTATCCTTAACGACTTTTCCTTCAATACTTTGATCCTTTTTGTGCTATGTGATTAAAGCTACTTGCAGTAGTGTTTTTTTTTTAATTGTCTTTAGTACCAGGAATCACTTTGCGCAAACCTATTTTTAAAATTAATAAGATTCCATTTATTGATTATGTTTTTTCGTAAATTATGCAATATACGTACATCAAGAAACATATTGCAGAGTAAATATGATTTTAATCTTTATAACGAATAATCTTTAAAGGTTATATGGTCAGCCATGAATGGATGGATAATTGTTACATTTTTCATCTCAACCCACTTCTGCGAATCGTTCCTGAAAAAGACGAAATAGAACAACACGTGCCAAAGCGCGAGAAATGGCGCGAAGATTTACAATTAATGTCAGATTACTTGGATTTCAAGGTTCGTCCATATATACAAAATACTTATAGATACATACTATCTATACATACACTGTAAAATATAATAATATAGTCGTACTGAAAGACAAAGTAAATGACAAATTATGGGTTGATATACCTACATATATCTCAACAATCGATACAAAGGGAATTGAGCGTAAGCTAAGGTATTCTTTGGAAACTAAAATTGACTGAAACATTTAAGATCAATGCCTAATAATATATCGTATACAACCGCCTTTAAAATGAGACCTTTGTGTCAAATGTATGTAAATAATGCTTTTAGAGACATTGAATGTAATGGACAACATAGTTTTTTTCGATTTAATTTAACTAACGTTGTTACAGAGTGCCAGATCATCAGAAGGCGTGAGGTATGTGTGCGAGAACGGAGAATTGACTGCGACTATCCGTGACTATCTCCAGACCCTGCTATTGTTACGTCCGCACGACGCCCTTCACTTCACCAGACATTACTTTGAGTCGGCGCTATCAGCTTTGGATTTACCCCACGATGATTACTTTGATCCTTGCATGAAACAAGTTAGATACTTTTTCTTTGAGGAATGATTTACGTAACATCTATTTTTTTTCTATTCTTTCGTAAAAATCCGCTACAATTTCTTTGTGGGACGATTTATGTTATTAGCATATATTTTTATAGAGGACGATATTAAACTTTTGATTTAGCTAAAATATTTCGAGACAGCCTTCTGACACTGTTTTTTGGCAACATTTCTAATATATGTCAAAAATATTGTACCATTAAACGCAATAAAACCGAACGCGAAAAAGCAAGTTTTTATTTCGCTAGCTAACAACTTTGCTAACTTCACAGACGTGTAAGATTTAGGTAGCTATCACTAAACTAGTGGGTTTATGTACATGTTGGGAAAGTTTCATTTCAATCTGGCTAGTGGCTTTTACGTGAAAATTGTACAAAGATGCTATTAAACCTTTGCACTGTAGAATAGTGGCTAGACATCTCAGATTGTTCTAGATTTATTTCATTTTACTGTTATTCTGGCATTCTCTTGATACGTAAAATATTTTCCATTGTTTTAAAGTTCAATGAATCCGAAACTACAACTCATTATGCATTAGTTTCACCAACAAAAGCCTTCTTAAGTTTTTGATGTGTTAGGTACATTAATTTCGTTTAATGGAAATTTTTAATGAATTGTCAGTGCTGTACCTACTCAGTGTTTCTTTTTTCAGTTTTTCAAAACGAAACTGGTCGAAATTGATTTGGTCTTTGATTATATATTCTCATGACCAAACTCGTTTCTGGGTAACTTTTAAAGAGGGTCTTAATGAAATGTTAGATATTTTTTGGATACCGTTGTTTGAGTTTAGCACTTATTGTTAAGCCTAAAGTCAGAATAATCGGGCCGCACAGGTACATCGTCGATTCGAAAGCCAATTTGAAGTAATATCCCCATTTCCTGTTTCCTCACTCTTGTCCTTTGTAATCGTCAGAAATATTTGACGTCGCGTTCCGCTGTTTTGGTAATGAGTTTTTGTATGACAGCAATAAAAGTTAATTGAAAATTGTGTTCCGCTCACAGGACCGGTCTAACCCTTGTAATATTATAAATGGTATATAATATAGGTAGGTATATACTCAAACCGTCAAATATTTTAATGGAAAATTTGAACTGGTGCGTGTTGGCAAATAATTTACATTTTCCGGCTGTTTTCATATGCCAATATCAAAAACATGAAGAGTGCCTAAGATTAAGCGTTTTTGGGTTCACGAGTGTTTATGAAGAGTAATCTCCAGGACCACACATACACATCTTTCAGAAGCTTTTTTTCAGGCCGACGGCCAACCTGACGGTAAGGGGTTATTGTCGTACATGGAGCGTGCGTGCGTGTGTGCGTGCGTGCGTGCGTGTGTGCGTGCGTGCGTGCGTGTGTGCATGCGTGCGTGCATACGTGCGTGTGTCTATGTATAGAGAGAAAGACGAATTTATACTTATGGGAATATTTTATTGCACCAATATAAAAAATAATTGTGTTTATCATACAAATATCGATACACAAAATATATATATGACTATCAAGCATTGACAAAATTTGGCACATTCATATTAATTTCACAACTGACGGTAAATTCTTGAAATACAAAATAGCTTGAATATACACACAGGTACACGTCTAAATAGGTGTGCTTCACATTGAAATGGAAATGGTTCACGCAGAAGACAATTTCCGAGGTCTTTGGTCAATCTCCTCTATATTTGCATCAACTGATGACTTCGCGTTGTTCTAAATGTTAATTCGTAAGCGGGATAATTCTCACCGTAACTGGGATGCAATAACTGGAACGGAAATATGGGTAAAGCGGTTCCTGTGGATAGATGAATGAGATGATTTAAATTAATGTTTTATTGCTTATTTATCACGTATATATATAGAAATAACTGGTAAAACGTAGGAGTGTAATAAATTCCTCTGCCTACCCTTTCGGGAATCACAAGCGTGATATTACTTTTTTATATTAATAAAATATTTTAGTTCTTGTTTAAATTTTGCACGATAAATAAATATTTTTTGCATACCTACCTACAATGTTTTATGTTCATGCTCGCAGTAGTTACGATTCGTCCTTAATTACTATTTTTCTTTTTACTTAAAAGTTTTCGAACATTTTATCCATTTATAAAATGAAATCCAATTTAAAAAGTTTAAAATTTAATTCGTTACCGCCCTTTCTATCCCAATGATTTACAATGCACGTACGTTTGATACATTTCTACTCGACGCACCGGACTGATTCGTTTTTAACATTTTCAGTTTACTTTAATAATACAAACAAAATCACGACCAACGCGGTTAAAGCAGCTTAACAACACCTGGAGTGTTCGCGGTGGAGTGAAGGTTTTAAGCCTATAATGACGAATAGGTAATGTTTCTCGCCACCGCGTTCCCGGTTATGTTTCATCGGAAATACTCTTATATCGTCTCTATAACGTGGTGCGGTTGATGCGGAATTTCCAGCATACAATTTTCAACATAATTAATAAAATTTTATTGGAAAACTTTAAGCTCCTTACAATCGGGAAACTCATTAAGACCGAAATGTCCATCAACAGTAATTTATTTGTTAAAATATATTTTTATTTATTATTCTATTAAAGCGTGTCGTACTGAAATTTGTCAAAATGGTCAGTCAAGGATCGAGTGAATGCCTTACAGATGTATGACTCTTAGTGGTATACTTACATGAGATTATTGTTCCTTTTAGAGCACGTTTAGCAACAGCAAATTGTATTTGTCTGCCAACTAGTAATTATCCAGCACGGGAGACTACGACTTTAACTCTTCTCTTTCTGAAATAAGACCCGTGCATTGAAAGTGTAAAATACTCGCAGTTAATGATTAGAAATAGCTCATGTCTAATAGTGAAACGTTACAAGAATCGTTAATGATTGTGTTAGCGGCAATAATAATTGTTACATCTTGTTGGTGGTTAATAACAAATGTTATATGTAGTTAATGATTAATAACAATTGTTACACCTTGTTGATGGCTTAAACAATCGTCGTTAAACGTTGTCCGTGTGTTTTAATCCGTATTAAACGTTAACACTAATGCAATCAACTAATTATCGCGAGCATTCCGAAATAATGCACAAACAGATTCAGTTGGAAATGGCAATTATAGGCGACAATCGGGGCCCGATTGATGTGATAACGGTAATCGTGTGCGCGAACGGATTGAGTGATTTGGTCTGCTAATACCTTAATCTAAGTGTTGATAATGTGTTACTGTATCCCACTCACATTATGCCACGGTATGCCACGACATAGTGGTAATGCCACGACGTAAGAAGGTATGCCATGACGTAAGAAGGAATGCCACAACCAATTTGCCATATTTATTTGACATATGTCACGACAAATATTTGACATAATATGTCGACGATATTTGACATAATATGTCGTTACTTAAACAAAATACTTCTAAGTCGTATTAAATAATTTATAACACACAATTTTTTATTTGTAATAATTAGAGTTTTCATTAATATAATTGTTCATTTAATGCTATACAATTTGGTGACATAATTTTTTTTTTTATTGATATGTTTATTAAGTTGGCCTTCCCTTCGATGTTTGTAATATTGTTTATTAGTTAAATTTTAAATAATTATAATAAAAAATCGTTTCATCGTTAACACTATTGTGTTTCGATGCAGTATAAAATATATGTAATTTTTGAATTATTTGCCCCGAATTAAAGTTTGATAGCTTATAATATATACAGCACTGAGATGCGAATAGAAACTCAAGTGATTTATGTATACCCCAAACATGGACTGGCATTGAATAACTCTGAGCGAGAATATTTCGTCTTGTCTGCTATGCCACGGGTGTCTTACTTATAAGCTGCGTTTCCTATTATGATTTTATACAATTAAATAGTTTAAGTGTCTTAAGTTTCAGTTGACGTTGAATACCTATTGTACCATTTTGTGTCAGTTTTTTAATTTATAATTATGCTAAAGTATTATGCAATCATTCACGAATATCAAATATCATGGGTTATACCTTCGTAGGTACAGTGCACAAGCAACATTCAACCATATAAAATATACGAGTAGAGTAATGAACATTCAGTAATCTTAGAGATCTCCACAATGTAAACCGTTTGATTTTGTGCCAACATTCTTAAGTCCAGTATGGCAGCCTAAGGCGTTACGCTTCTTGTTTTGACAGCAAACCCGCGTACAGTAGGTATTGGTCCGTAAGAATGTTGAAGGTATTATTCAAAACTTTTGTTTTTCAACTAATTCGATGTTAAGTACCTACATCATTAAGTTGCCAGCATTTTTAATATTTATTATTTTGTTTAATTCCTTTCTCTTTTCTGCTATCAGATGAATTGAGATGTTCGTACTACTAATGTTAAATAGTAACACATTACGAAGGATTGTACACGAGAATCCCATAAAGTGCTAATTTTAAGGTGACCAATTTGTATTCAATGGCTGTGAGCGGCACACGTCTGGTTGTTTGTAAGCTGTATAGAAGCGAGAGGTCGCCGGGCCCGCTCCTAACAAGTTAATTTAAACTTCTAACGCTTATCCGACTTAGGTTTACGAGGCCTAATAATACTTTGTAAGTAAAATTTGAATTCATTATGAGAGGCCAGCTTCAGAGCCCAGGTGTAATAAAATACCCTCGTCTGTTTGTTACGTCCTCGTCATTCGTTTTGGTGAGGAAAAGATTTTATATTTTTCCCTATACACAATTCTACCGGTCATTGGTTAGGTTTGCATCCGGATGAAACGATTTTCACGAATTAATGATAAAAGTTTACCAATTCCCAGATTTGTTTCAGACCTAATAACAACACAAGCTTTTGACCTTTAAAATTGTTCTTATAGCTTTCTGTTAGGTCTCGTTCGTGGTAGGCAGAAAACATTAAGTGCTAAATATCTCTATGGATAATCTGACGAGTTATTTCTACACACATATATCGCTCTCACTATTCAAGCGAGCTAGTTTCAAAGACTTCTGACTTTCAATATACAAAAGTATATTATATTTGAATATAAGTTGCTCTTTTAGAAGTTGAAACTGCACTTTTATTCTCTATGGCTCAGACGGGCACCCACTTCGGAATCTCTTCGCCCGGTGTCGAGTACATTTCGAGTAACAATGCAGTTTTAAATGTAAACCTATATTTATTGTCTAGTGTGCTATCGACGTGTGCTTTATATGTATATACTCGTATAAATAATTTAATTTATTTTTTATGTAATCATTTCAATTTTAAGTGTAAAATATTTAATGGTAATGCGTATTCTTATTGTTATATCTTCACGGCAGTTAGGGGGTATACAGTAGTATACAGTATACATTCTACGAGTATATTTATCATTCTCATCATATGCATTCGTCGGTTTGAAACACTTCTGACATCAACCAGTATCTGACTCATTTGGTCACGATAGTAGTTCTTGGTCTTCCTTAGCACATATTTCTATCCATTATTAAATGTTTAATACTACTGTATGTCCAATACAAGATATATAGGTACTTACGTGTATTAAATTAACCGTTACGAAACGTTTGATATTTAAGGAAAATATTTAATTATCCCAATTATATCAAATCACTACCTACCTAATTATAGAAACATTAGTTATAATTAATTTTTTTTTTTTTTAATATATAATTTTAGAAACATGGAGTTAATTTCCTGAAATTATTGTTTATATTTTATTATAACTCAATCTATCAAACAAACAGACGGGCTAAAGCTCTAATTATATGATAAAGAACAATACGTTCGCCTATTGAAGGTCAAAATAAATGAAAATTTTGATTTCAACCCCTAATAACTACGAGTATAGTCTATTGGGGCTATGACATTTTAAAAAATTTTATATAAAAATTGAGTTACTAGTAGTGTTCGCCGTAAGTCCCATAACTTTATTAATTGTTCAAGTTACTCTGATGTACATATTTGTTTTTCTGTTCTGATGTACATACATATATCTCATTTATTTTCCCCAGGTCTACTTCCTATGTATGTATAATAATAATAATAATCGACCCATTTCTCATTCCACTGTTGGAATATGGGTCTCCTCTCATATTGAGAGAGTTAAGGCCGTAGTCTGCCACGCTGGCCAAGTGCGGGTTGGCAGACTTAATAAAACATTACTTATATAAAAATGCAACGTCAAGCGATATTTTTACAAAATGGCCAGTATGTAGCGGTTAAATATAACGGTAGCGGCTGAAGGTTCAGCTAACAATAAGTGCACTAATTGGACGCTAACTTGACACCACAATATCACACACAGATAATAAATTTACCGGGACAATAACAGACTGCCTTAGTTTTTTCATATCCAATATATTAGTTTCTGGAAAATATTGTTTCACAAAAAATTTTGTAAGACCTTCTAATGTGATGTTTAGACGCTTATATACCTACTTGAAGCTTAATAATAAAAAATAATTACGTGATTTAAGCAAAAGTCGTTTGAACTCATTACAAAGTAATTTTTTTTTACTAAATATTTTTAACAAAATATTTACTGCTTATTTAACCGACGTAAGAATTATTCGTTTGTTATTAGAAACAACTGGCAACACTGCAATCGGAAATGTCAAGTTAGACACTTTTAAGAACACTCTGTCAAAGTTTTTACAACAGCTTGTAAATATATTGTCGTAGAGATTTCTCTTGTGGAGAAATCCCATACAACATTACAAAGGGCCGAAACTCTATTTGATATGTGACAGATATGTTAATAGATGTGATCGATGGTACCCGCTTTCACTGCGAAGACTAATTCTTATATTACAAGAATAATAAATATTTAGTGATAAGATAAAAGATGAGGAAGATAAATATAGGGCTAGAGATATTTGGCAGTCGGTGCTGTTTGCCTATTCTATATGGAATCTAGCGTAACGATATGACTGAATGTAATTTAGAAAATATATTACAAAACATTGAATTCTGCACTTTCCGGTGTAAACGCAATAGTCATTTATGAGAAACCAGTGAGGGGATGAGTGATATATTTTTTATTTCCGTTTCGTGCTCTACTAATTAGGTATACAATTAGAATATGGACGTTTCGTACATATGTTGCGTCCCGCTCGCCTTGGGAGATGCTACGTGTTGATTGCATCTGAATTACGCTTGTTCTGTCTCTTTCGCACTCACTGATGCCGGTTTCCAGTGATTACAATACTTAATAATTTATATGACCTATCAGATCAGCTGCTGATAAATGTCCCCTTAATTACGGACGCTCGCATGTACGCACACACACAAATGTGTGAAAAAGAATATATAATGACAATGCTAATAAAAAATCACATTAATATACAGTTACTCAACATGCAATTACCATATAAATTACAATAATATATTACTGGTGAATGATGACGAAATTTAAATCTTACATAATAATTTATAATGTTCAGTGCAATTTATATGTAACAGCCGATGCTGTCAAATAAGCTATCGTTTACTTTTGTATTGTATCAAGAAAGTGATGATTGTAGAAGAAACACGTCAGGTCTGTAAATATAGTATTTGGAACTCTGTGTTCTCTGCCTATTCCAAAAGACACCTGGCGTGACGATACAATAATAAAAATAATAAGAACATGACATGTAATTTGTATATTCTATACTGAATTTTCAAGTTGCAAAGTGCAGAACTTAAACTAACAATTCCACATCCACAATTTAATTGTAGCAGCTGTTTTCATAGAGCGTAATAGACAGTAAATAACTATTACGCGAGGATGTGACTTAAGGACTTTAGAATCTTATCATGAGATGTCATCGTGCTGAGCACCACTTTAACTATGTAAATACATAGAATCATCATGATCTTTATAAGTCTGTCTAAATCCACTGCTGAACATAGGCCTTTGCCGGGGGGTTTTTGCCTATAATCCCCAAGCTGGGCATGCGGGATAAAGACCTTATAGATATAGGTATTGAAACAATTCACAGTAACTAAAGAAATACTTTGTTTCAGAAAAGGACGGAGAATTTCAGAGAAGGACATTTATATCCGTAAAGTTAGAAATATTTGGGACTAAATGCTTCCTACCAAACCCGTAAAAGATCTGATGCAGTGAAATAATACAAACAAAAGTACAAGGAGATAAGATGCAGATAGGACTAAGTTTAATAATGATTAATTAAGTCACGTCGAATATGATTCAATGTCTTCGTTTAATTGTCATTGAGGACTCAATGATACATTACATTTGTATACAACTAATGAAAATATAGGAGAAAGGTGGTTCCACAAAAACGCCCGACTGAGTCTTAAGTCATCAAAGGAGGTTTACCACATTTAGGCTAGAAAAAAATAATATAGTACTATTTATATTAACCACAATCCACATACCAGAAGACGATAAAGATTTTGATAATATTGTATTAGGAGATATTTTCACAAGAATCAATCACAAGTGGACGCTACCGCTCGTGAATATCTGCGAAAAATCATAAACAGGACCATAGAAATAAGATCATTAATTTTAAAAAGTCAGTATACGCTGTTAGAAGTATAAATGAAGTAAGCTTTAGTATCTGTCCTATTCGAAGACGGCTGTAAACGTGGTCCTGCTCTTCACCGAATTGATGGCCTCTAGTATACAGGTAAACCATTAATTACAATATTTAGATTGAAAACATAAACTGTTTTAACAGTTGCTTCATGATAGAACTACGCGTAGCGATGGTATTGTTCGGAAAGAACTGTATGCGACTCGGTACAAGAAAGGTACCTACTCGTATGTAGTCAATATATCAAAATGAAGAATTTGCTGACACAATTCACGTGTATAAGATGAACTTCGATACCGAATAATGTAATTACTTTGAAGATACAATTAATAGTTACTTGTGTCGTGAGTGTTTAAAATATTTAATTGCTGTGTATTACTTATATTTTTACACTTAAAATGGTTGCAGCCACAGTTTCTTAATAATTACTAGTCATGCATATCTGGAATGTTAGTTGGTCTTACCTTCGTTGTTCGATTTGCAACGCGATTGGTTCAACCCCCTTCTCGAATAACCGATGTTAAATTTTCATAATCTTTCATACAATCTTTGAAAGGAGATTGTTTGATTTGCATGATTTCATAATGGTATTATTAGCATAGACAACAGTTTTATTAGATCCACAATAATCTTTATTGTCTCAATAAATTAAAATTTTATATGTATATAGCTGTTAATAGACAATATATATATATATGAAAACTCTTGGCCGACTTCAAACAATAAGTTGCTTAAAACTAACCTTTGTAAATTCAAAACTCAACCGAGCTACTGGTTTTTATTCGATGCGTATGTTACGTCCCACACATTGTATGAAACATTCATAGCATATATAAAGCTAATGACGGGTATGACGCTGGTGCTATTATCATTGTTATAATAACATAAACTGAGAGACTTGCCACAACGCCACAAAGGGAGTTAGGTCACCTTTTGTTTGAAAGATAAACCTGCACAGATACGATAAAACATTATTTCTGATAGTTCAACAACATAAACCATCAAATATTTTGTCTATTAAGCATTCAAAAACTGCCAAGAGAGCCATGTAATGCGCGGCATAAGAATTGATGAAGCGGATAACAACACACGATCGTTAAATAAAAAAGGCAACACAGTGATCTACTGTACCAATGAGAACCTTACAATATAATTAAACATATAAAAAAACTTAAAGACCTCGTTAGCTGTACTAATAATATTTTGAAAGAAATGACTACAAAGAAATAGATTACATTACTTCGAAATAATAACTAAATAATCTTAGCAATAACCATAAAGCTGTTCAAACATTCGAACGAAGAGATATAGTACAATTGCGAAAAGAAACGGAAACACGGAAACTTACAATGAAATAAACGTTGTTGTAACAGATAACATAATATACTAAATCCGTTTTAAACGTATTACAAAAAGAAAAAGAAGCAGCACGTCGGGTCTGTAAAGATAGAGAAATTTGAAACTCTGTGCTCTCTTAGCCCTTAAGGATATAATAAAAGAATGCTAAAGGTTTGAAGGAGTAGTAAGAATGATGTATGAAAAAGATAAATGTAATTGATGAGATGCCATAACATATAAGGAAGGGGCCTTCGAAGGTACAGACAAACGTACGACCGGACGCGTATCGGTATAATGAGCATTGTGTCGAAACAATACCAGGGACATTACAACAGGCCATTAGCTGTATTGTATAGATATTGTTTGTTGTCCAAACATTGGACTTTCATTAGAAACACCATTCAGGGTTGCCTTGTACCGTCATTAGGAAGGTCTTAAAGATAGAGAATCTATTGCTAATCTTAGAAAAGGTACATTTGTTCTAAGAATCTTAGTAGACGACACTGGGTGATTTTGAGCAAATCAGAAAATATTTCGTTAAAAACATAAAAAATCATATAATTGTCGAATTGACGTAACTGTGACTGTAAATAGTTGTCATTATTATCATGAACCCTTTTATTGCTCCACTATTGAATACGGTTCTCCTCTTATAATGAAAAGATTTAAGATAAGACAAGGTGCGGATTTGCAGGTGATGTAGCTGCATTGCCATTTAATACTGTAGCTGTAAGTACTGTGTTGTGCTGTGATGTCACCACAGTTTCATTGACTCTTCAATCTTCAACGAATATATTTTAGATAGAGACAGTTTTGGAAACTTGTTTTACTTTATTTCATAATTTCAGAGCTAAGATGCCCCCAAAATGGAAATGCTAAATTTTTATTACGTTTTGTTTAAAATTAGAATATAAAGACTCACATGAGTTGGACTAGTTATTCAATGTAAGCCAGATTATGATATCAATGATGCCTCAAAAGAAGACTACTAGTTTTATTGCAAAACTACCTACATAAATACAATGCGTGTGGAAATGCATCTGTACACTGTTAGACATGGGCATTGCATCGCTTACAACTCTGTTACTTCACAGCGGGTGCAGCTTTAACAACTCAGCTGATTGCGGTCACTGGAGCGTGACGATTTGACCTTAATAGTCGTATTGCATATGTTTTATTGTTTGAACATTTTTCTTTTAACGCAATTAAGGAAACGACGTGTGGAGTTGATGGGCTAAATACGCGCACGAGCAAGGTTTTTGTTATCTGATATTACAGCGTCGATGGCGCTGCACATTCCAGAAATTTCCAACGTAGCTTTAAAGGATATCGAATGGCTGAATTTTGAGAAAAAATATTTTTCTTGACATCGTAATCTTTAGACGTTCCAGAAGGTTCTTTAAGAATTTTAGTCTCAGGATGGGAAGGTTTTATTAGGAGGTCCATTTTAAATTTTTGTCAAATCTTGTTAGGACTTGTCAACATCACATGGATAGTGAGCTTGCTACATTTGAGAGGGACAACAACAATAAATGACCAAATTAAACAATGGAGAAATATATAAAGATCAACATTCTCTGTAATTACTAGCCTTATTTGAAGCACAGTTCTTAATGAACAGCTGTTAGGAAACACTCCGAGCTTTATATTGTATTTTGGTATACATGATATTTACGACGCTTTCGAAACAACGAAATGTGAAACAATGAAATCATTTGCAAACGTACTACAAAAAAATGCAATTAAAAACATCATACCATATTAAAGTGACTACACTGCGATCAAATTCTAGCAACGTTTATTGTGAAGGTGATTGATAACTCTAATGTGGTGTGTCATAAGCGGAACAGGTTTATTGATTGGCGTAACTACCAATGCAATATGAAGAAAATATTTACGTCAACATCATCATCATCACTGCCACTTATCGTTCTACTGTTCGATACGGGTCTTCCGTTTCACTATTAAATGTTTCGTGAGTATTTGTACCAACTTAACTCACGTGCGTTTTTTTGGACTAGTGAGTTGAGCCGGTACATAAACTTATAATCATGGGTGTTCTGTTAGTATCAGAATGGTTCAAGCCATAACATGTGTCAACTCACTACCGTCTCTATTACTTGTTTAAATTTTTTTTGGGATCATGTATGTCAATATAGGTGTAGTTAAGTTTTAATTTTAAGTTAATACATTAATATGCGCTTCGTATTGTGCGTGAATAAAGTTTCTTACGTTTTTTATTTCTTTCTTTTTATGATTCTACACTACCTACCCATTGTTATTTACATTAGTCCAATACAACAATACTTCGTGGCAGCCACTGTCACTTTCTTCGGGTGTAGGCTATTGTAAATGACAACAAATATTATAGCAACAATGAAAGGTGAAGCCGAGCGAGGGGCTTTCATAATCGCGGTGAGGTAACGTGCTGGGCGGTGGGTAACACATGATCTAGCGAATAATAATAATAACATTTTGTTCTCTTACAAGTCGTAACACGCGAAACAGTTACTTTTATAACATTAATACGTGAAGCAAAAATTTTGCACCCCTTTTTA
>DWME01003684.1:0-17703 GCA_018244795.1 Parelbella ahira ahira
CCGTTGCATACCGGCGTGACGTTTCATCTGTAAAAATTTTACCCTCATGCGCCTAAAGAAGTTTCACTTCAAAAATTGGGATTCATTGCAAATTATGAATTGGAACGCCACGAAGAATTGTTTTCTTTGCTTCACTTGACTTGTTTTACTCTTGCGTTGTTTAGACCATGATATTAGTATTTGTATTAGTCTAGTTAATGTTACTATCTGTACTTTTCGAGGTTAGTTACAGATATATCGCCATTACAGATAAGTGAAATGATATGAACTAAACTGAATCATCGTACCCTTCAGACTGAAACACAAATTGTTCCAATAACAATTTGCTTCTTCGTAGAAATAGATGTAGGTGTAGGGCTTGTTCGCGCGAACCGTATGCAAATTTTACTAACAAGTTGCACCTCAGCACGTTTCAAAGGACGGACGGCCTATTCTTCAACCTTAAAACTAACGACCTATGCTAGCATTCCTCGTCTGATGAATGTCAAGAATACTCACATAATGAAAACACACCAAAACCCATACCCACATAGTATCATCTTTCATGTTTTTGCGAGCCGGCCAGTTGAGTTGTTTGCATGATGGACCGGGAAGACGGTTCATGTGTCGAACGGGTCGTCGAATAGACGCAGATAAAGTCAAGGACGAATATAAAAGATATATATATAGCAAAAGACGTCTTTGTCGTCGAACTCTATTAGGCGAGTAATGTAACGCAATATCATTGGCCCATGAAACCAATATAATAAGTAGATAGGGGTATAAATGATTTATCGACGATAAATCCGATATTCGATGGCCCATAAAGGTATCGTGAAATAATTCCGTATTGTTCCCATCGCTTATTTCTTCTATGAAATGTTACAATGTTGTTTCTTTGAGAGCATTATATTCTGATCTTTCCTCTTCGCGTGCCTTTCGTATCTTGTGACTACGATCGAATAAAAATTGAATGTAAACACAGAGTTACCTGTTCGAAAATCGTCCGGTGTATAATCGTACAGATTAGTATCTCCAAAATTTGTAATTTCCTAATATTCCTTTTTTTTAAAGGTTCAATTACATTTAAAGTACAGGTCAAAATATGTGTATGATATTATTATATTTTAAATAAAGAAGATTACGATTTCCGCGACGCTTTAAGACGACATATTGCCACTTAGTACCACGACTGTTTTGTGGTCTTTAATGGAAGCAGCAAATAGTAACGGTGGTCACTTCGTGTCCAGCCATAACACTTGTATCTAGTAAAACAACACCTAAGGCCCAGTCGAAGTCAGCCAGTAATGGCTGTTGTCTCCCATGGCAAGCATAAACGATCTTAGGCGCTTTATTGTATCCGTCTACGTAACTAGAGAAAACAAGTTGTAAGATACGACATTATAGAATAACATACGAAAATTAGAACAGTAAGTATATACCCAATATGTCAGATACGTAAACACAGCCAAATTAACCGACGTAATAATGTACATATTTAATGGGCACAGTTATTCCGATGTAACGTATTCCTCCCTATTAATAACATTATAAGGGCGCATCTCTACCAATTTCGTAGGGATGTAGTTACGTTTACATACAATAATATTGAATACATACAATGTGTGATAACAATATAGAAAATATTTAGATTATATTATGAAAGAAAACCCTATTAAATTACTTAACATTGTCTATTTTCACGGTCAATCTAAAAAATTGATATAAAAACAATAACTTTAAAAATCTGTACTCTGTACGATAGTATTGTTTTTGTGAAAGACTGTATAAATAATTTTTCAACTGATATTATTTTATTATCAAAGATGTTAATTAATTCGTTTTATGTTTTGAACCCTCGAATTGGTTCTGAATAAAGTTCTATGGTCATCCAATTTGCGGGACAACGGGATGAACACTCCAATACTGCAAGCTTATTCCTAGTTTTCTTAATTAGAAATGTGTGCTACGAATAGAACCTATATCTATGTCATTCTTTTAGGACATATTCTTGAGTTTTTGCGATCAGGTATTTTTTTATTTTATTTTGTATAAAACGACCATCTCGCATCTGGCCGCGATCTCGCCCGACGGAAAGCACAGACGTACATGCATACATATGTAAGATGGAGCACGCATGCCTAGGAAGAGCGTATTCATCCTTATTTTGAAGAATCCTACGTTATATGTGTCCGGGGCCACTGAATATTTATTGAGTGGCCGACCTGTTTGCTTGTTCCAAGACATGAACATATTGTATGAAAATATGATATTGTTACAGTTCCTTGAATTTTGAAGCGTTCATTAGCTAATTGTGAAATTTGTGAAGGTTGGGGAGAGGTTGAGGGTCTTTTGTAATGAAAATATGTTTTCGTATGGCATGGTGACTCGCGAGGCCTTAGCTTTGTTATCGGAACTAATATTGTTTACTTAGACCTTGTTCAAATAAATTGGTCGTTAGTACGAATGTTGCGTGTGGCGAAGTACCTCTTTTGATTCACATATGGGTTCCGTCTTTTCAGATTAAATAAAGTCGATGTCGACGAAAGTAATGTACAAATTTTATATATATGTTTTTGTATGATCAATTTAGTTTATGTTAAAGATATTTTTGTACTGTAAGATAAATATTTTGGATATTTTTCTTAATAAATAAAATTAATAAAATTCTGTTGTTGGAACAATGATTATATAATTTCATAGGTTAGTCAAGCATCTCTCTAATGTGTAGGCCTTTCGGTCGTGATACTAGGTATAAATTATTCTGAATGTTAAGATTAATCTTGGATATGTGACGTCACAAAAAACATGCCACACCTGCAATTGATCGTGTTGCCATAAATTTGTGCGTTACTTGCCTGCATTAAAAAAACTGAACTTCCAAATTAATTTCATAACATAGGCCTTGTTCATTTTGTAAAGCCTCATTACCAAACTGTATTCCAAAAGAATGCAACAAACCAAATAATAGTTACTTAAATCATCTGTGATTGAGAGGCAGTCACAATTTCTGGAGTAGACAAAAGAGGTTCCAGAACCGCCAGACGGAACCAACACGCCACAAGCCACACGCGCCCTCACCGCACGCTGGCTAATCTCCAGCCTTGTATTAATAAATGGAAAATATAACGTATTAACATACAATAGCAACATTTCGCTCCCCTGATTGCTCCGACGCAGAGCGTGTATTCAGATGATTGTTGTGTGCGTGCGATGGATATTATCTAGCTTGTATTTCGTTATTATAACGTGCTCTGCTCGTGGCTCGCTGCATGATATAGCAATTATGTTTTCATTAATACAAAAATTTTGAATTAACTTGTGACATATATCCAATTTGAGCAGTCTACAAAAATAATTAATGTGGGTTTTAATGGAAGTCATTATTAGCGATTTTACAAAATTGTCAAATAAATAATTATCTCTGATAATCGTGATTGATATTGGTATTTCGTATTCCAAGCGAATACTCAAATATGTATATTTTATATATATATATCTATGTAATTCTTAATTATATTATTTGCTCTAACATTAAACTTCATTATTCACAAAATAGTCAAGCAGTGTTTTGTACTTACCTTTAGAGTATATCGTTTAAAGTGTATCGTTCGCAATTGTTCTTTACGAATCTTGTCTTTTTAGTTCCACATAGTTACTGGAAACCGAAATTAAATGATTACGAAAGTGAAGTGAACTGTCCAGTTTAAACTGTCCAATCTCTAAACATTAACATCATACCGTCAGACACACGTCTACCGGTAAGTCTTAGTAAGTCTTAGGTGGTTATTAAAATAATCACGAATGCCTTCAAAGCACTGTTCTACAAATATCAGCATACACTAGAGATCCGGATAGACTGGTCTGTGGTCTCTGGTCAGAAACAAGGAAACGCTCGGACTTACTAAATTACATATGTACATAGGTACAGTTTTTGCAATCTGTTACCGCGGCAGCCATACAGTAGCCCAAAGCGTTCCAATTTACCAAAATATATAATGTCTGCTATATAAAGAGAGTGAGAGAGTACGGATCATATTTCATCAGGCACATCGTCGTCGAAACAGAGCGTCCCGCGGGAGCGGCAACAATATCATGGAAATATCACCGCTGTGATGTTAAACAAAGGATTTTACATGGTCGGATATATTAAATTATGTTCTTCCCTTTATTATTTTTACATTTTTTTATATAAATAAACTGGTATTTTTTTCTTCATTTCCCCAGTAAAAGAAGCTCCAGAGACGTAAATGTCCAAATCTTTTTGCTTGTTTAGATTACAGATAATAAAGTAATAGACATGAATTTCTTCTAACGTGTTTGGTTCAGAATTGTATGTATAAAACGACAAGGGGTGTACTCAATGTTATATTTATGCCTATAAACCTAACTGGCTTTCGGCATATTTATAAAAGTGGCCAAGGTCTTATAAGGAAACCGGATAAAATCTGCTTTGATGTCAACCAAATTGAAATGTAAATTGATTTCATTCATCGAAGCAAATACCATTATTTAACACAAGACGAAACAACGCAATTTAAGTATACGTACCTATATTATAATGAAGAACTTATATTATTTTTGACGGTCAATTAAATATACGTACCTACATACCGTATTTCGTGTTTACTTAAACTTGGCCTTTTGTCCCTCTTGAAAACCGACACAATTTTATTTTGCTTGTAAGCATTTTCCAACAGATTTTCACCCCCGAATAAAGTCGTAATGCAAACGTATTACAAACTCTATAAAGCTTAAGAAATAATTTCGTTAATAGTTGTCTGAGCTTTCCTTAATTTCCTAGTGAGTGAAAAAAATGTTTAATTACTTTTACACAACCCTACATTTTCATTACAATTTCTTGTATGATATAGTTTTGCGACACCACAAGGATATTAGGTACAAGATGATTTATTTACAGCAATATTACTAAATCACATGCTGGTGACTTGATATTTTTGTTGACTTTCTATATTTATACAACTTCAAATAATAATGTAATACTATCTCAATTGAATCAAAATTTATGATGAGAGTTTGTGGACCTCCATATATCATCCCTTATGTTATACTTGTTATGTTTATTTCAGTTGAGATACTGTAATCCCACAGCTGGACAAGGAAGTCAATCAACAATAGCCCATTTAATGCATGCTCCGCCTATAATTAATGCACGTCAATACCGTCGTTACAGTGTAACGCGCTAAAAGCTATTTAAGGTTGCTGTCTTAGTCATAAGAGGAATGAAGGGCGGAGGCCATTTTATTTCGCCTGACAATATATGCGAATAAAACAGAGTATTTTGAAATGTAGACACAGAGAAAATAATATTGTCGCAAACTTGAGTTAAAATTAAATAGTGAAATAATAGGTAAATTTGCTATTTGGTAAAAATATGAGTACACATAATTATACATACATACGACTATATTATGTACCGGCTGAGACTGCTGTCGCAATCTCTCTGCAAACGGCGGGAGCTCATGAAGAAGAATCTCGAATAGGTTCGAAACTAGACGAACCATCCCGAAATGATTCGTGAATCAAGCCTGTGCATAATAATTACGTTTATCTTTTGTTACTCATTCAATGGGCGTTTCAAAATAAGAAATTATACCTTAATTTTTCTACTCTTAATTCAACCCCTATTTGGTACTTCAATATGTAGTTCATCATTTTATATTATTTTTTTTAAATACTTACCGTGCTAATACATAGCTATCCAAAATTATATATTTCAGATTTTGAAAATCGGTTCAAGATTGAACATAGAAGCGGTTACGGATAATACAAAATACGTTATAGTATGCAAAACATCTATTATACAATTTATAATAAATACATTTTAGAAGTCTAAAATGTATTGGAAAAAACACTCGCACTACATAATCAAACCCATGATTAAGGGCGGTACAATACTTTCAATGTCACGACGCTTGTATTGAAACGCTTACCGCTCACCACTCAGCCACCGCCGCACTAAACCCCACGCGTGGGCGATAAATAATCCTCTCCTCGCCCATTACACGCGTCTGGATAATTTATACGGGACTTTATAAGCTGTTACTGTATATTGTTACAGCGGCCATACGTACGGATATGATTTTGAAAGATTAGAGACGTCTATGTAGGTATATATAACTACATTGGAGACTCGCGGACCGCATTCATGTATTTATTAATTTCGTTTTATTGTGACACCGATATAATTAAAAAAAGAAGATAAACTATATATTTAATAGCACTATTTACCAGCCAACCCTAAGTGGGTGATAAAAGTTTTTGACACGTGTGAAATTAATAAATCAATTAATCGATAAGGAAACGCTACATGCGTGTATTACTTAAACCTATATATTTATAAATACTTGTTTTAATGTATGCATATCAATATATAGGTACATATTTACCTATAAAGTTGTATTCGTCTTTATATATTTTAGTTAAAATATTAAGTAAGTAACCTTAGTAAAAAATTAAGTAAAAAGTAACATTATGTCAAATTATGAATTTAATTAACTCTTTTAGATCTTTTACGTAATAGCCCAGACTCAAACACGACCCGAGGTCCTTCTTCATGACCTCGCAGCGATCGGCGGGAGGTCTTGAAGAAGAACCTCTCGTAACATACCTAATTCAAACCAAAACATGATTTAGTCAATCTTCATATTATTAAATTTAATGTATAAAAGTATATAGTACTAACGTTTCTATAGTAGATTATCCTACTAGTTTCGCGTAAGTAACATGTTGACCAAGACGGCTACTTTTCAGAAAATGCTTAAATAAATACATATGTGTGAAAAACTAAAGATTTTTTTTCCTATTCCATTTATATTCAAGAATACATTATTATTATTATCAAACACAGAAAAAGAAATGTAAATTATAATAACGTATATGACTACTATACTAAACCTCACATACGATACTATACTAAACCTCACATACGATACGAAAGCAACGAATCCATAAAATAAAGCCTTCTGTTTATGAGGATAAAAATCAGACGCATACAGATTTCTCATCAGCAATGTCATTGAATCGTTTCTCTCTTTCTTTCTCTCTCTTTCGCCCTTCGATATAGCTAAAATAAAATTAGATCCAGAACAATTTCAAAATCAATTTTATCCCTCAACAATATCAATGCATGTTTATGCGAAACCACTTCACTTAAATTTTTCGTGATGAGCTGATTGCCTTCAGACTTGTCTTTGATCTTCATTAATAGGCCGCATTAAAAAGTCTTTATAACATAACTCAAAAACACGCCTGTATTCCCCGAAGGGGTGGCAGAGGTGTGTACGACACTCCCGCGACTCGTTAGCGAGGTTATATGTAGATATTTACCATGGAATAGGGGGTGAGCCTATTGCCCTATACCGCGTACCATAGACCTTCATCGAACGGTTTCATCGATAATTCCGACCAACCTTCACGTAGTTAGTGTGATACGCCCTAGGCATCTCGCAGGTTTGGCGGTGACCTTTGGTCAGTCATCTCGTCAATGAATATGGAATCTTTCGAAATTTTACTGTATTATTTAGCTCTTGAATCATTAGTGTAGACGATAATTGAAATACGAATTTTGAGCCAGGTACTTAATTTTGTATGTATTAAATTTTAAATCTTTATTTCTTGTCAAAAATGTATGTATATATTATTGGTGTGGGCGTACGTATTAGTGTGTGTGTGTGTGTGTGCGTGCGTGCGTGCGTGCGTACGTGCGTGCGTGCGTACGTGCGTGCGTGCATGCGTGCGTGCGTCCGTGCGTGCATTCGTACCTATTTGCGTGTGCGCGTGTGTGTGTGTTTGCGCGCACACGCCTAAGTGTATTAGGCTGACTTTTATCTTCTTTTTTACTTCAGTGTATCGTTTTCTGTTTATTTGTCAGTTCAATTATCCATCCAACCATTGCATATCTCAGACCCATAATAATCAATATTCAGTTATATTGACATAACCTGTCACTACTTCACAGATCGCAGTCTACCAGGACCCATAATAGACAATGGACGACCACATCTCGTCCATTACAAATGCGATTATAGTGGCCAGTGATGCCATCAAATAATATTCTTATCTGGACAATAATCAATTCATCGGTCCACGTGAATGTCTAATCACAGAAACCTACAGGGACAGTTAACACCGCATTAGATTGGAACGCACGTGGGCGTCGAAATGTAGAGTCGATATAGAGATGTAGGGACATATAGATATTTTAGGTAGAGTAGTATATATGAGAGTTATTATGAAAGGCTTGTTGCTTGGTCGTATTAGCTTATTTATTTATTTATTCTTTATTGCAACACTTATAATACCTAGGTATGTAACAAAAGACGGACTTATGCCTAATGGCATTTTCTACCAGTCAACTTTTGGCGAGGGTGAAAAAGGTAGTCAATACCGGGTAAACGAAATTGCGAGCATAAACTAGTATTTTATAACTTTTGAAATGAAGACTCTCAATGAATAAAAAGAATGCAATGTTGGACGGTAAAACAGTTAATTGATTTAATAGACAACTAAACGGAATAAAAACTCAGCGCTGTAGGTATCACTCGTACCAGTGTATTTATATTCTATTACGTTATTTAAAGTATAATTGGCAAAGTTGCTTGGAGTGGTTGGATGCGAAGAGCTGAAAATTGAGCTCAGTGGCGTGCTATTGGAAAGGCCTATAGCTATATGTCCAGCAGTGAACGATGACAGGCTAATGATGTATGTATGTAAAGCATGATTAAATTTTTCTAATTTCAAATCATCACTAATAGCTTGGAGTCGGGATTTGTGCCCGGTATAATCATTAGGCTTAACTCCGATTCAATGGTAGCTCGTATAATATATCTCGCGAATCATGGGAGCATACTATATTCTTCAGTTTATCCCTTCAACGAAATACAGGCGTGATGTTTTGTTAGTATGTCATTTGAATATATATATATAAAATGTTGTTCAACTGTGCTACATCCGTATGGTATTAAACCCAACAGCGGAATAATATGAGCTAGACATTAATAAAACTACTGATAACTGCAATAGCTATATTAATGATAGGTTAGCCAGATTATTATTTGTAATAAAATTTCATCAACACGTTTTTTATGCTTCCTTATACGAGTACAATGTTACCGAAATCCAATTCCAAATATGTATCTAGCTCCATGTAAATTGAACCCTGTCACAAATGATATAAGATTGTTAATTGCGAAAACAGTTAGATCTAAGTTCATTTTTTGTCCGTTCATTTTTTATATCACAATAAATAACTCACTCGCAGACATATTCACAATTGAGATTATTAAAACCAATCGTCGTGTAGCGAGAGCGTTCATTAAAAATCAACTACCAATTAGAGGCATCATGACATTTGGTATATAATTGTCTATGAAAAAAAAACATTTAAAAGTATCTCTTACTGCCATGAATATAAGATCGATGGGTTTGCTTCTCGACTACGATAATATTGCATTTAAATTAAGCAAATAATTTATTTTCGCTTAATATGAATCTTATGACGTAAGACTTAAGGTCTATAATGTAGATGTGGAGTGTAAGTGAATGTTGCAAATCAAGTTGTCAGTGGCGAGACACACATCGGATAAGGAGGTGAACTTCGACGTCCCGTGTGCAGCAGAGCCGACGTGAGTGGCGGGTATCGCTACTGTGACGCGAGGATGATCGATGTGGTCGCTACTTGAATTTTTTCAAAAAGGGCAATCTCCTTTTATGCGATTCCAGCAAGTGACTGTCAGATAGCTAGGCCATTGGTGTACCGCGACTTCGCCTCTTGGGGTACCGCGATTCTTAACGGCTAAAGGTAATCGAAGCTTCTAGAAACTTCGGTTGCTAAGCAATACCGTTCGCATTTTCATGTTACTATCGAAGGGTAGATAACTTTAAAAATAATTTAATTAATGAAATCCGATTTGTAAATTCACACATCAACGAGCAACCAATAGCTTGACATTAATCAAAGATAGCTGGAAGTTACTTACGTTTGTGAGTCCAGAAATATTCTTTCATAAATAAGCTTAGAATATATTCATGTAATAACTTTTTTAGACATTAAAACAGTGAAAATCAACATATGACACAGGCAGTTGACCAGAATTATACATCTCCACAGTATATATCTTCACAGCAGGTCCCGGGATAACGAGATAGGCAGAGAATATGTACGCAGTGCCAAATATCCCTTTTGCAGACCTTCCCTTTTGTTCATCCACGTTCATCCCCTCTCTTCATTCATATACGCCGGTTTCGATGACTTGACCAAGATTGTAAATTACCGCCCATTGTATTGTTTTGTTTTTGTAACATATTTTAAAATAATATAACGGAACACTCAAACGTCGCATCCGACTCGCGCTTAACCGGTTTTTTTATATCGCTGAAGCGTATTTGCAATTAATATACCCGCAGCGATCGGTATCGCGTTTTAACGTTGACATATCTCCTCCTAAAGACATTTATGGATGTTAAAATTTCTATAACCGACGTGATAACGATCGTCTCTTTATAAATATAATAGCTAAAGTAATAATGGGATGTTTATTAAACGTATGTTGTGTGATTGATCACTCGAGGGCACCGAACGACATTAAATATTTCTCATGACCACGATGATAGTCACCAACATTAACAGGTAGGCAGAGAGTACCGAGTGTCAAGTATTATATTATATTTTAATGAATATGTATCTATTTTAAATTGTATATTTTTTGTATCATAAAGTTTAAACATTAAATTTACTCGTAACTTATAATTTTTCTATGTACGCCAAGAAGCCACTCCAGAAACGTTCCATACACATATCGTCTGGAACATTCGATCGGTCTATAAATAGAGATATGTTTGAGGTCCCAGGTTCGACAAAGTCAAATACGCGGATGTGTTGACAAATATTGGTTGTGCCCAAGTGGGTATAGTTTGCTCTGCGTGTTTGTGTTTGGTAGTGCACGGCGGCTCGGGTGACTTGAGCACCTACCGCTTTCATCTTTCCATATTTAATTTGAAGCTGCTTCCTTTTGTTATATAGATACACGTATTTGACCCGAAATATACTGTCTTTGGTTTAAAGTAGCAATTTAATTTCTTATTCAAATAAAATAGCAGTTTAAGTCCCTACGTGCCTTTAAAAAATTGAATCCCACCATCCCCACAAGAAAATAATAATAATAATAACGCGTATGTTTCTTACATCTTCGCGGCCTGTCTGTACTGTCCTTACAACCAATGAGTGGCGAGTGCATAATATCTATATAGCACATGTAATTTTTTTTATTTAGTGTATTAAATTAATTTCTATGGTAAACGCATAAAATTACTTCTAAACTTTAAAGGAACGGTAAGTTTCAAAGATCGCCTTGAACGTGTTCCGTTGTACCGCCTGCCCGCCATAAAATACCTCGGGCGTGATGGTTATCATCTAGTCCGTGTTATAGGAACATTATATCAGTGTACAAGCGAAGCGAGAGGCGAAGGCAACTGTATATCAAATTCAGCTAGTATCATTTTCTAATCAATTAGTTCGTACCTTTATATCCTCGATTCCCTATGAAGTGGGAGGCTAAAATTTAATCCTCTATAGCTAATGTAATTCCATCACTACTTAAAATATTCGAAATATGAATGTAACACAATGCATATTTTAAATTAAATAAATCAAAGTCAACCGAAAAGTTAGTTACAAATGTCTCTACGCAATATTTTTTAAAGAATTTCTCATACGAGATAATAAATATTGGTAATTATATGAAACATTACCAGAAAATAGCATTAGGAATAGCCGAGCGTTTGACTAATGCGGAACATCTCGCGGGGAGCTGTACAGATATCTCTCGCGGTCCAGAGACTGCGCGGGCGCCGTGTCACTGACTCTGTTCGGGCGAGGCTCCAAGTCAAAAACGAAAGTGGGAATTTTAATTCACAATAGTAAAAAATGTGTAAGAATACTACGGAATCGGTATTCTTAGTGCATTCTGCTTACACATTCAAATAATGATTAAATATTATTATAATTATATACGAATATTACAAACTTTCCCCCACGTACGTATGGAAAGTATACAGTTTTTTAAATATTAAACAAGATATTTAACAGAAGTACAACACACTTACATTTCTCCTAAAATAAACCATTGTCTCTATATATGTATATCAAAACGCCCATAAAAACACGAATTTACATTCTTTGTCGTATTCTTAATCAAGGTTGAAATCTCAGTTTATTTATTTAAGAACTTTATCTTTAAGGCTTAGATAAATCCAAAAATAAATTACCCTTCCTATATTGACATTGTGCTCTATAAAGAATATAGCAAGATATATGGCAATAATATGGCAAGACACGAATATATTATGAGCGGTTTGAAAGTTTTCCACATAAGCATTACTCTGCAAGTCATGTTGTTTTACCAACACGGTCAACCCTTAATAATGTTGGGAACATTTTTTAACTTATATTGTAATAAACTTGATTAAATTGATTATATAAATAGTCTCAAAAATCACGCAAAAGTATTTTTACAAAGTCCATAGAAACCTTCATAATATCGTGGCAAATAAAGTTATTTGTTATTTGGTTAGTTATGTAATGTATTATTAATTCCTAATTTGTCTTATTATTATTAATAGTCCAGTTAGGTTCACTAATTACACTATGCGTTTAATCATGTAATATAGAAAATCTTCGTCAATTATAAAATTTAAATATACAAATATTTTCCATTTATCTATCCCCGCGTTTCTTTCATCACTGAGTCCAATCCCTTAATCCGAGCAGACGCTCGCTATCAACCTTCGAAGCCTAACCGGTTACGCACACACGCGCAAACAATACATCATTGTTCACTTTATTATGTGTGAGTGTGTGATGCCTTGAGATTGTGTGAGATTTAGGGTCCATAGACACTATAACCCAACACTGATTCTTAATCTGTTTACTATTCTGTCAAACACCAAATACAATAACTTTATACTGCAACGATAGTGTGGATAGTACTCTATTTATATACCTACGTATTTCTATCCAATAAAATTGCTGTCTCTTCTACTTCCTATTACACGGTACGGCAATGCTGCTTTGCGGAAAAGATTATGTGAAGGCAGTGTCGTAGAAAACTCTAGGAAAGGTCGTTATCTCAAGCTTTTGACTCAAAACTTAGAAACTGGTTATTTATGATTGACTATTCATTTACACGGACGTAAATTTGTGTCTGTGTTTGTGTGAGTGCCTGTGTGAGTTTTGATTTATATTAATACTTTGATAGTTGATTTTAAAAGACGCGTGGGTGTGCCGTAGCTCTGTGAAATATCTTTGTTAATGACATGAAGTAATGCCATTAAGGCTGTTTGTGCCTTGCGGATATTTAGGAATGAAAAATATATGATTTATAACTACTGAATATATATAGAAAGATGTTGGCATCTGGTACTCAGTAAATAACATAATTGCACTCAGATGGCTAATGTGTCAGTAAAGGATAAGTAAAAAAAAATCTAAACCATTTTTGATGCAGTCCACAATTTGGTGCATTCAGTTTTGATGAAGTTTTATTACGTTTAAGGAATTTTATAAATTACATTAAAGAAGTCGGTCAGTGTCGGTGGATTTTTTAAATACATCGTTCGTAGTGTTATGTTAAATTGGCAGATGATACTAATGATTTTAATGATGATAATCATGCAAAATTAGCTGTACGTCAGGTCTGTGAGGATAGAGATACACTGCACTCGTTGCTTTTTATCTACATACCTCGTACCTCGTAATAGCCTTGACATGACGATATAAGAAAAATAATTTAGGAATTATTTTTATGATGCCTTGAATGCTGTCGATAACGTTTAACTATTATTATCGAATAAATAAATCGGAAACGATTGTATTATATATATCCTCCCCAAAATATGGAGGTACCTAATAACATCTGGTTGTGTCATCCAACCATTATTTGTACTAGAGACCCACTTCAAACGCCTTTATACTCATCATCATATTCATCATCATCAGCCTATTTCCGCCCATTTTCGGACATAGGCCTCACCAATAGCACGCCACTGACCTAATTATACTCACCCTAACTAAAATAGGAAAAAACACTATAAATCTTCCTAGATTAAATGATAGTCTTCAAAACCTTTTCAATTCAATTTTCGTAATCCATTTTATAATTAGCTTTTCCACCCTCTGCTCTACGTGGGGTTCGTATAAGTCGACTCGACAATGTTCCCGTGGGATTATAAACAGAGTAATTGTGTGTTACGTGGATTAAACTATGTATGTAGTCGGTTAGGGCTGTCGAACTGTATGTATCTGATGCTACAAAATACGAAATTATTAAATATCAATGCACATTTATTAGTATATACACAGACAACCCTAAATTGTCGTTTTCCCGAAAAGAGTAAAATAACAGAGATAAAGCTGAAAATGAAGTTAAACAGTGAAATATTACTTATGAAAATGATAACTTTATCGCTCGAAAATTTTTCAGAAAATAACTTGTATAGAACGAAATGAACAAAATATTGTGTTTCTTTTTATACACAGTTTAAACCCTTATAGACTCATTTTAAACACTATCCGGGTACAAAATCCCGGGTAACGGGATCCGGAGTCGTACGATGTCCGGGAGGCCATTACTCAGTGTCGTCGGTGTTGCCAGCTTTGTGTGAAAATAATAAAACAAGCTTATCCCGGCCTGGGTTGCCCTATGATGACAGCTTGACAAGACTTGACACAAATGTAAGGGTTGGAACAAAAATGTATTATTCTTTCCTTTTAATTATCCTCCATCATTAAGTTGAAATCTACTAAATCGCCCTTAAAGATTAACAAGCTATCTGTTATTTTCTTTGCTAAAGGGAGGCTCTAGTAAGACTCGAGGAAAAGTTTTTAATATGTCCCTATCTCATAAAGAGCATGGGAATAAGGGAAGGGAACAAGAAAGATAATAGTTTGTATCAGGACCACATGAAATAACGGTGTAAAGAAACGGCAACAGAATATGGTATACGAAATGCCATTATATTGAGGAAGATATTTTATTCACAATCTAAGGGTTGATGAACATTATATCTATGAAGTTTATTTTAAATATGAAAATTGTTCCATTATAGATAAAGATATATTTGTCCCTTGGTGTGCTGTGCCTACCCTGCAAGGGACCTGGCGTGGCGATAATAATAAGAAATATTTAGGTTGTGATAACAATAAGCTTGCGAAAATTCTAGCAGGTACTAGTTGGCGTAAAAGTTATTTTTCATGAACCCCCATGAATGCGTACATAAGTGCACAAACTCGTATTATTCCCACATGTGTTGCTGACGTACTACATAGTTCAGTCATTCGACATACTGGCTAGGAAATATACATAATATTGTCGTATTTTGATATATGAAGCTCAAAAATATTTCGTATAATGTTTAAATCAAATATAAATACATAGATGCAGTAATACTTATTGTGAATATTCAGACGGTTTATCATATTAATCATAATAAATTAAAATTCCAGTGAGTCTTTATTAAAGTTATGACTTCACTTATATTTTGTAACGCTTTGAGGACTTAATAAATCCATATATTTATTGAAACTTCTACAGAATATCACATAGTACATATGACCAGTAACATACACGACAACGATGGTGCGAGTAGGGAACAAGTGGTTTCGTGATGTATGTTCATACATTTCGGGTACTGATTTTATTATGTGATAGGGCAGTCGAAAGGAAGAGATATGATTCAACGTCTTACGGAATGTCGGGGAGTTATATTTGATTATGCGCGTGGTATGGAGACGTTAATGGTTAAATCTGAAGCTTGAATACGGTGATGCATTATATATTTCTAAGTTTTCATTTTAATTCTTACAATATAAGCGAATATAGTTTCATTTTAATGTGTTCGAATTATAACCTTTTTTTTATTCTGAAAAACAATTTACGATGCCAAAATTCGTTCGCGTCCGTGTTTGTTGTATACGAGCAGAGTAGCGAACGTGTATTTCAAGTTGCCGTTTAAGTTAGTATTTATATTAGTAAGTTAGTATTTATTGTTAATAAGACCATAAATTTATTATTAACTTAGATATTAATGACACTGTGCATGATCTCAATATTATTTAGTAGGAAGACGTTCTCAGTTGTGTAACAGTTTCGAAGAATTCGCAACTCTCTTCTCACTTGCACTAAAATTGTCTCTAAGACATTCTCTCTCCCCTGTTCGTGATTATACTCGTGTTTATTATTTTTACTAGTGCAGAAATTTTAAAAGATTAAAAATCTCCAATATTTATGCATATTATGATTTTTATGTGGTCTCCATAAGTATCATCATATATTACACTGCTGAGCTCCAGAAGCACTCGATTCTACTTCGCTACGACTCATACTCTATCATACTGTCTTATAGATCATTTTCAAGATCTTGATAGAAAAATCTTGCTCTGCAAAGTTTCGCGCACTCTTCATTATTATAGAACTTTTCTCTTGCAACTTTCTTATCCATTTCTTTTCACCAATATATGTACATATTTTTGACTATAAATTGTTTCTAAAATTCACACTCCAACAAGAGTGTGTTTTAACTAGGCTTTTTTAATTCACAAGTTTGTTTTGTTTTTTGTGCATGTTAATTTTAACTTTCTTTCTGCAATTTGGTACTAATTATTTGACCCATTATCTTCCCTAGTCTTCTATTCTCGAATTCTACAATACCTAAATTGTTTTATAACTATGCATAAAGGTTGTCTAAAAGAAATAATACCTAGGTAAGGTACTGTATTTCATCGTCAAATTGTTTAAATTCCATTCCAAATTTAAGTCCGGTTTAGTCTGCAATAGACCTTATTGATTGTATTGTATGTAAAGATGTTGTGTGTAAGAGACTCGTACATTATACGACACGAGGTCGTTATAGCACGCCGAGCGGATATCGGGCCAAGCAATTCGTATGAATAATGTACTTGCTTCTAACACGTTTTTCTCAACAATATCGGATCCGATACTGAAATATCAGCGGCGCAGTCGGAACTTCAGGCAGTCGAAAGATACCGTGCGTACACAATTTTTACCGCTGCGTGCGTCAGGGAGCCATCCTCGTTCCTCTCTTTTACTATATATGTACGTATGCGTTGAATTTGTCAATCGACTTCCGATATCGATATTATACAAAGTTTAATGTAACTAAATAGTTATTATTAGTATATCATTTCCCCTATTCCTTTACGGACTAGGCAGAAGTTGAGTAAAATACTAAATAGTAAATAGTATTTGATTACAAATTACTAGAGATGCGTCATAATTTGAGTAGATACGTAACATTTCTTTAAAAATATTTATTATTGTTACTTAAATGTAACTTTCATTGTTGCAGGTACATTTGCAGTTACGCAGTTGAATGGCGTGCGCTTTGAATTCAACGCAGACTATGGAAATATAATACTTTTGCAATATTTGTTTCTTTTTTCTTTCATATATAAACATAAATGAATACGTGTACATAGATTTAAATGAATTGCATGGCATTTTAATGATGTTTTGAAATATTAGTTAAATAGTTGACTGCCTCGTTGGACGAGCGATTACAAGCGCGACAGCCGATCGGGGGTCCTGGGTTCACATCCCTGGTCAGGTGCTATTGGATTTTTCTAATTTAGAATTTCTAGTAGTGACTCGGAGTCTGGAATTGTGCCCGGTGTGTGGCAATAGGCTC
>DWME01003685.1:0-17701 GCA_018244795.1 Parelbella ahira ahira
GATATACGCAAAGTGGCTGGCAGTGCTTGGGTACGTAGAGCTGTATGTCGAGCTCAGTGGCGTGCCATTGGAGAGGCCTGTGTCCAACAGTGGACGGGAGTAGGCTGATGATAAACGAATGAATGATTGAAAAGAAGTAAAAAATAATAGAGGGCACTGCTAATAAGATGTCAAACATACATTACAACATGCGTAACATCACGCCTGTATCCCCGAAAGGCTAGGCAGACGAGTGTAGTACACTTCCACGTTTCACCGGTTACGTTTACGTCCCATGGAATAGGCGGTGAGCCAATTATAATATGCCGTATGAGATATTTTATTTCGAACCAATCACAGTAACGATCTTTACGAGAAAAAGACAATTTTAGGAAAGTATTTTCGGAGTCCCACTGGTCATCATCATCAGCAATTTCTCATTTCAATGCTGCAGCAGGGGCTCCTATTATGACAAGGTTTAAGATCGCAATATGCTACGCTGGCCAAGTAGAGATTGGCAGACTTCGCACTCCTATCGGATATATCATGAAACGTTATATTTAGTCTCGTCACATGACTTTCTATTGATTAACGTCACTAGTGTAATATAGACATACATTCTTGTGACGTAACTAAGTGACGTAATATTTGTGTAATGACGTTCTGGCTTACACTTAAGTATATGTATATTTATACATAGTGGCGTACAGAGCTTACAATGTATTGTATATTTATACTAATTTTCGGCTTCATTGCACAACGGCAAGGTACGACACGTCCGCTCGGCTCAAGCGATAGAGTAAAAATGATTAATTATATCACTGCCTCATTGTTCGAGCGGTTGCAAACGCGACTGTCGATCGGGAGGTCCTGGGTTCAAATCCCGAGTCGGGTGCTATTGGATTTTTCGCATTTAGAATTTTTAGTAGTGACTCGGCGTCTGGAATTGTACCCGGTGTATGGCAATAGGCTCACAACCTATTCCATAGAACTTAAAAGTAATTGGTGAAACGTGGGAGTGTACTACACCCCGCTGCCTACCCCTTCGGGGATTAAAGGCGGTGACGTTACGTTTTTATATCACTTCCTTTTAAACTACCCTCCATCTTGTATTATCTCAATTTATCGTCATAGCGTTATGTCTAACAATCTTAATAAGAACGCATACAAGCTAGACTAATTGACCCTAACAGTCTTATTACTAACAGTCCTATTACTAACTGTCCTGTTCAAGGCCAGCCATAGTTGTCTATTGTCAGCAGACGCAATTTGTGACCGCTGCCTGCCCATTGGTGGTTACTCTCTCAAATAACATCAAACGTATTATTGCAAACACTGAGTCGTAACCGTTATACAAAAATTTAACATCACGCCCGTAAACCGCGAAGGTGTAGGCGGAGGAGTGTAGTACACTCCCACGTCTCACCGGTTACGTTTAAGTCATATGGAATAGGTGGTGAGCCTATTGCCATGCACCGGACACAATACACCAATATACAAAGGAGATATAAAACAAGCAACATAATTATTATAAAAACACAGACTTAAAAAGAGGCCCATTCTAAAAAAAGAAACCGATCTTCAGACGTACGACTACTACTGATTTACGTTAATATTATCAACGAAAGAAACAAACAAAAACTTAATACTCGATGACTCGAACCGGTCCACGGGTTCATAGAAATAAAAAAAAAAACAAAACTAATAGCCTCATCATCGAAATACAATACGATCGTACGACTTTCAACTCTATTACGATCGTCATAAGGTTTAAATTATGAATTTCAAACAATACGAAAAGACACGTACGTGAGTACGTGGAAACGAATAGGGGGTAACCGTTCACGATTGTAAGTGCACGCGCACCGAGCGCACTAAGATTCAATAGACTGGAAATATAATTCGTATGCGTCATTCTCACAGACGGGCTACGTAGCACTCTTCACTTATAGATATAGCCACGTACTAATTCATGAACGTTCAGAGCCGTTACGAAAGGCAAGTACCAATGACAATGCTGCTAATGGCAACATGGAAGAAGACCACAGCCGATTATGGGAATCCGCATTCTTGTACGAGTGTAATAGAGTTATTAATAAGTGTATAAGAAATAATTAAGAGATAATGTATAACTGTATACTCTGGGAGTGTGGTATACTACCCTGCCTAGCCCTTCGAGGATTACAGGCGTGATGTTGCGCTTTTTTTTCTTGTACTTTTTTTGTTTGTCTGCTTGTATTGGATTAGACAGTTATATAAAAATGCAATGCAATCCAATTACTCATAAATATAACAATCCAAGTTTCGAACATTTTAATTAGTTATAAAGTGGGACACACACGTTAGTTGGATTGGACGTGTTCTGGAGTGGAGACCGCGACTTGGCAAACGTAACGTAGGACACCCTCCGGTAGGTGGAGTGACGATATACGGAAAGTGGCAGGCAGTGGTTGGATGCCAGGAGCTGAAGATCGAGCTCAGTGGCATGCCATTGGAGAGGGCTATGTCCAGCAGTGGACGGGAGTAGGCTGACGATGATGATGCTGATGACACACACATAATTAAAACAGTGAAAAATCATACACTTTTCAGTTCCTATTATACTTAGAAACACAATACAAATTTCAAAGTATCCATAAACAATATATCTGAACAGTCTCAGAACAAACGATAAGAGCATCGATCGCTCCGTTGCAACAACATGTTATTATTGCTTCAATACTAAATTTTAAATGACTCACACACAAACTCACACACAATGAGAAATCCACTATTAGCCTTCTCGTCCACAACATTCGCAGATCCGTTTACATGACCAATCAAGATGCTAATATAATAAATATAAGTTTGAGCTGCCTAAGATGAGAACTACTTATGATAAGAAAACATTAATATTCGAGAGAGTACAGCTCAACAATAATTTGCCTAATTATATAAAGAAATCTGAGAATATCAATATGTTTAAAAATAAACTGAAACACCACTTATTGTCTAAATAAATATAATATCTATTAACTTGCAATACTTACTTGCATTGTATACATTTTGCTGCAGATCAAGAGTGTTTTTGTAAATAATTCTTTTTTTTTTGTATCTCATTCAAATTCAAAAGTCATTTATTCAAAATTGGTTCAATGGAACACTTTTTGCACGTCAAAATGCTTCGGAAGATACCTCGCTATGGAGAAGAAGCGGCGAAAGAAACTCCATAGGTGTGCCTAAGCATCTTTTAAAATAAGTACATACATGGTATATTAGGATCTTATACAAATGAATGATCTTATACATTACAAATGAAATGTATGTTTCGTATGAGAAATAAATTCTATATACCTAAACCCAGTATCATCCAAACACTTGCTCAAATGGACATTCAGACTCGCAAACATTGGATAACAGACGACGTGAGTTTAATAGAGAAACCAGTACAGTAATTAGTAAGATTACATTGATCATTCTGTGTACGTCAGTCATGTTCGTAGATCGGAATCGTCAAAAGTGAAACGAGCGTGGTTTCATATTGTTCTCTACGAAAGCGATTATTTGCCTTCATCACGGGCGCTTCTGTGAATATATAACATAAAAAAAGACAAAGTTTCGACAAAAAAACCCGTTACATAATTAATGCAATGTTTTCTACTAGATTCCACTAAACTCTACTGGACTCTACTAAACTCTACTAGACTCTAATAAGCTGATTTTCATCATTATCCCCGCTATCGCTAAACGATCCATTCATAAATCCACAGTTAGCCTTTGCCCCACACCCAGTTTCTTCCAGCCCGCCCAACGCACATCATCTTTGCAATGCTTATCAAGGGCTTCTAATTAAGCATATATTCCTTCATTTTTCTGCCTATTCTAACTATTAACACTGGTCCTAAATTGTAGATGAGCGATGACAAAGAACTCGTGTACACATAAAACCCCATGGATTCTTAACTTGGAGGCAAAAGAGTCTATCAGATTATACACCATTAATATCACACACTTATTTTTACCATACTTTTCCTCTACTCTAGCAATGTCCACACTCAAAATGGAGATCCATTAGAACAGTGAAATGGTAAATGGGTTGATGATTGAGACTGCCTCGTTGGTCGAGTGGTTGTAAGCGCGACTGCCGATCGAGAGATCCTGGGTTAAATCCCGGATATAATCCCGGCTATTGGATTTTTCTAGTTTAGAATTTTTAGCAGTGACTCGCAGTCTGGACTCGTGCCTGGTGTATGGCAATAGGCTCACCACCTGTTCCGTGGGACTTAAAACATAACTGGTGAAACATGGGAGTGTACTACACTCCTCTGCCTAACCTTTCGGGGATTACAGGCGTGATGTTACGTTTTATTACTATAACATTTAAATATACTGAAAAGAGAGCTTTATTATATACATGAGCTAACTCATCATCATCAGCCTACTCCCGTCCACTGCTGGACACAGGCCTCTCCAACGGCACGCCACTGAGCTCGAACTTCAGCTCTTCATGAACTATATATGAAGTACATAACAAATAAATATGTTTTATTATTGTGTTGTTACACTGTGGAGTACATTACTCCTGTTATCTTGGAGTGTTGATATATTCCACTACATGATTGTATGTTACTAGCTTTAATGAACCACTTTAGACTAATAAAGATATATGTATTTGAGAAAAAAATACGTGCTTACAAAAACACGTATTATTTTCTAAAGTACATATATCTTTAGCAAATATAATAGTGCTTATAAAAACACACACAACATTATCCACTAGTAACTTAAAATTTGGCAATAGGCTCACCACCTATTCCATGGGACTTAAAATGTAACTGGAGAAACGTGGGAATGTACACTCCACTGCCTACCCCTTCGGGGATGACAGGCTTGTTGTTACGTTTTTATTATCATTATCAATATTTCATCATGTCAGTTCCCTTACTGGGTAGACAGAAAGCACTATATGCCGAATATGTCTGTCATTACAATGCTGACATGCACCTTCTAGATTCGTCACTCTTTTGATACCTACATAAAAATGTTTGGAATATCCCATTGCCACTGGTATTGTTAAGAATTAAATAACAAGGATAACGGATGTCTCCATTTATTTAACACAATGGTACCAGAACATTATTAATTTATGACTAATTCCATTGTTAAAATAGTTTGCACAAATAAAACTGGACAATATCATTAAATAAAAACGCTTATTATTGTAACGGCTTAATTTCATCACATACATACATATCTTCAAGACAGATCCCTTACAGGGTAAGCAGAGAGCCGGTGTGCCAAATATTCCTATCCTTACATACCTGCCGTGCTACTTCCACATTCATCAATCTCATCATACATCATGTTTTCATAATAGTTGAACCTAGTAAGACCTAACATATTTCACATATATTAGTCTACATATTTCACTTTTGACCACCTCATTGGTAGAGTGGTTGCATGTGTGACTGCCGATCGAGAGGTCATGGGTTCAAATCCCGGGTGGGGTGCTATTGGACTTGTCTAATCTAGAATTTCTAGTAGTGACTCGGAGTCTGAAATTATGCCCGATGTATGGCAATAGGCTCACCACCTATTCCATGTGACTTAAGCGTAACTGGTGAAACCTATGTTGATTTTGAAGAGGGAAGATTTAAATTTATACATTCGTATTAAAACTGATTTAGATTACCATCTGTTCACAAATGCTATTAACCAAACAATCCACATTATAGTTTAACACTAGAAATATGGCAGTACTACCAAAAAGATTTATAACCCCAAGGCTATAAAACAAACACTCAAAGTTAATCCTGGCATAATAAACTCATTTATCAGAGCCTTAAAACAACATTATGCAAGGTAAATAATATCCTCCATCATAGCATATCACAAAGTTACCTACTCCGATTCAAATATATTGTTCGTACACTTGAGGGAAACACACCTTTATTGCTATGCATCGAAGACTTATAATTGTTGAAGTCAAATTTCACAAATTGAGTGAGCAGTTACATACAGATGAGGAAATACAACCTTATACTCTTACAATAAGATACATTTTCGTTTGTAGTTTGTTTCCAGTCTGGTACATTTGCACCAAGTTTGCACCAATGTTTTAGGGTCATAACACCTCAGACAAAAAGTAAGCAAATATTGCATTATGTCAAAGTATTCGTTTATTTCTCATATTCTTTCAATTCTTCATTTTAACTCCGTATTACTTATCCAATTATATCTATTATTATTCATTGTATTGTAGCGTATTAATTGTAATTTTATTTTTTGTATTGTAGTGTATTAATTGTACAATTATTTCTTTTAGTGATGTAATGATCCACTTACAAGTTTGTAAGCTTTTATAGTGAAAGCAATTATTATATTTGTCATAGAACATGAGATAGATGAGGTAACATATGAGGATGAAATATTCTTAAAACGAATGTATTATAAGTCATTAAATATTGACTTTGTCGTGATAACATCCCTGTTAATGTTGTTTTTATAAATCTTTTTGTTTAAAAGAGATACTAGACTTTGGTAACCTTGGTGTTCATTTGTTAATATTCACTGCATAGCAATATTAGCAACTTTAAAACAGGTCAGTATATGTGGCATAAACAATTTAAATCACTTTTTTAAACTTAATTTAATTCATTGGTGATTATAAATTTTAAAAGACAAAAATTATCTATGGAAAAATTATATCGTCTAATGTATTTTGAATCCATATTGGTAATCTAATCTGATATTTTAACACGAAACTGTTATATTTTCCAACTAGAATTAAATTAGAGATAAACTCATTAAAGAAAGTACATAGCTCTTATTTCTATGGACACTAATTATAAAGTGATATAACATTTTTTGTGTGAAATTTTAATTACGCTTAGTAACGTTAATTTTATAAGTGAAGGACTGACCCTACTCAACATGGCCAGTGCTTTTCTTCCATGATTTCATGTGTCTGGATAAATTATGATTACGTGTAAAACGCTGATTTTCATAATCTAACATCGAAACTTCTTATTTAAGGCAATACAAGTCATTAGTATCCATGTAAAAGATACCTAACAAAGGAAGCTATCGAAAAATGAAAAATAAATGAATGAGATAGCCCCATTATTAATTTGCAGAAGTAAACCAGAAATAAAAAAATATTTTAAATATAGAACGTCTGAACACGAATAAAAACCAAAAACAAACAAATCCACTCACCAAATTGGAATAATCGTGATCTCTTACGCCACTATTTCATACAATTAACACTGTATCACAACTTGCAAAAATGCACGAAACAATTTTACTCGGCACTACTTAATTTTTTCAGGTATACGATTCGAACTTTGAACAATGAATACCTCAGAACTCAAGAGGAATTCTGTCTGTACACCTGTAATGAATTTATTCACATTCGTTCGCACAAAAAATACAGAAACACAATTATAGTATAATTTTGACAGCACATTCCCTGAAGAACAGACTATTCATGAAAATTAAACAAAAGTCACATGTCAGTGTCACGTAGTTTTAATCAACAATAATACGTATTTTTACCGTAAACAATATCGTTTAAAATCTTATGTGTAGCATTTTATTATTAAAATATTAATAATGGTAAGTACACATAATTTTTGCAAGCGTAATATTAGTCAAATATTTCAGAACGATATTAGTCATTTCATAATTAACCGGTAAATATCGCTACATTCTAATGTGAATAGAAAACAATTAAGAAATTAGGTACATTTTGATAAAAATCCCCCAAAAAAAACTAAACCAAATCTATGACTATGTATATTTTTAAACGTATAATAATTTTTAGATATTCTTTTACGATTAAATCTAGTTGACATGCGCAGAAAACAACCGCATAAATAGTTACACACATTGATTGTTTGGAATTCGAGATAATAAAGCCTTACAATGCTCAGAGCACCTTTTTTCGTTTTAACAAGTATGTTTGGAGTATGGTGTAATGATCAAAATGCTGTAACATTTACTTTCAAAGAATACCAATATAAAGATTCTCCAAAGAACGTGAGTAGTGAATTAAGCTTTGTTAATATTTCATAAAGAAAATGTTTCATAACTTATAGAAATGGGGGCGCGAGATAAGAAATTATTTTAAATTGTTATTTTTCAAATTTTAAAAAGTATGACTTTGCAGGAAATGACGTTTCGAGAGTTTGAATCAGCTTGTGAACAAAGCAGTGCATGCAGCCATATGAATGGTTTGGCGCGTACTCGATGCATCCGGGAATGCGTGTCACCATCGTGTTACAGAGAACTTTACCTAAATGATCCTGTAAGGATAATCTATACCTAAATACGTTATATCGTCTATGTTACTGACATTATATACTTCTAAACTGTTTATAAGTTCTGTCAAGGAAACATTAGCGCTTAAAAGTTATTTTTCACGGCATGAGATATTTATTTAGTAACGAAGCATAATATAATCTGACATAAAGTTACTGCTTAAATTTTCAGCTTGAAGAGGGAGAAATCGACGTTCGCTTGAATTCATTCAAGGGATGCTTTATTCAGAGAAGCGGCAGAACGAGAAACTGATTTCGTTTCAGTTTTGTATCGTCTTTTTTCTTATGTGTCAATAAAATTAACAAGATACATAAGAAAATACAGTTTTTAATCATAGTACGTATACTTTGAATCATTCTAACGCAGGGACGACGAAACTGATTTAATCAATGAAACTAGAAATTTTGTTTTTTATATGTAATGAGTTTGAACAGCAGAAGACATTTTTTTAATTTTAAGCTAATGAATACCTAATGGTGATGACAATTACATGGGATAGTCACCAATTCCAACTACTTTCATACGCAATGAAATGATAGATTGACTTTTTATTTTACAGGTAATAGCGACAGTATTTTACAAGAAGTATTCCCTTATTAAAAATATATTCCAGATGTTATTACGGAGATAAAATAACTAATTATAGCTCATTACCCACATCTAATATCCTTTATTGAAAATGCCTTTTATTTTAATAGATCAATTAACTATGTGAATTAAAATTGTTATTGTTATTCATATTTGTTTTATTTCTGTCTATATGTAAAAAGCTGCTTTTACTTATTAGGCGCCTGCAACCTATCATAAACAGGACTGTACTGTACTAGGATCAGTAGTGTCAATTAGTGAGATAAATAAGTTTATTAGTTAGTAGAAAACGTAGGCCTAACACGCCTGTAATCCCCGAAAGGGTAGACAGATAAGTGTAGTACAATGCCGTCTTCACCAGTTACATTTTACGTCTAATGGAATAATTATGTTAATATTTATTGGCAAAAAGATTGCATGATTTAGGACTATTAGTAAAATTAATCCGGTTAGCAGGACGTTAGTATGAGTACAGTTAACTTTAGTTACGATCTGTCTTATTTAAAGTTGGACATCATTAAATATAAATTGTAGCAGTTGCAAATTGGGAACATTTTAATCACTGAAACAAAATTCCTGTACCTTATTATTGAAAACTGATATAATTAGCATTAAATAATTAAAAGCAGTGGGCTGGTCATATCTGTCACAGAACTGGCGTTGGAACAGACTTGTTCTGGAAAACAATGATTTTAGGTCAAAAAGAACGTCATTTATATATTTTTTATCTAACTGTATTTTCCTAAATTAGGTACCTATAATTTTAAAAGAATATATTTTAAAGTTCATGTAGAGTTTAATTAAAAAAAATAAGGATTAAAATGCTCATAAAAATTAATGACTAAACCTAACACAACATTTTTTTAGAGTTCTACAGTAAATAAATACAATAAAATGACATTTTTCTTTATTTGTATGCCCCAAAAACACGCCTGTTTAACATTTACTCATTGTACACAATGTACAAAAAGAAAGGAAGTCGAGTGTTGTACATTGCAAAAATTCGCTGACTGTTTTTGATTCGCTAAACACCGATTTTCATCGGACATCCCTTCTTGTCGAAAAATCAAATTGCACCACTTGCTATCGTGAGAAGCGGTCTAGTGTAAAACAAGTGCAATGGCTTCCTTGTGTAGACAAATTGTTCGAGCAAATGCTTTTAAAGGCCTTCTTTTGCCCACCGCCCGAAGGGGATATGCTGACATAAGTAAGATTTTATTATACAATTATACAATATTTTTTGGTTTTATCTGTCAGATTTTCGTTACGTAATTCATGCAATTTTTCACTAATTCGCCCTTGATGTTATATTTATTATTATTACTAACCCCGTATAAGGCAGTTCTTTTATTATATTATGTTTTTAAATCAGAGTCATTGAAAAACCTAACGACGTATTTAAGTCGGCCTGTATGTCAATGTTATGCACATTTTATTGATTTTCTAATAGATTTCAATTTTCACTGGATTTATTTTAATATTTAAGGTCTATTTGTCACTACATATTCTTATAGTGCATCTTACATTATTCCACATGCTTTGAAGCATAAATTGTAGAAAAAATTAAAGTTTGTTTTTTTATAGGTTAACACAGATAACTTATCAAAAGGTATATTTATCTATTAAAGAAATTTATTGATACATAGACATTCCATGATTGTATCCTACGTTATTGTAACAAAGCTTATGATTTAAATTTTTTCAATGTACATTTAATACAATTTAAATAATAATAATTTACTAAGGCCCTAACGTTACGAATATATTACAACAATGTATGTCCTATGTCCTGTTAACACCAACTAACAATCTCACTTACATCTAGCACTGATTGGGTAACTTACATTAACAGTAACAATCCCAGTCATGTTCAAGGTCAATGACAGATGTTCATAGGCTTCAATGGCCACTAGTGGCTTTTACCTACCTACTCATTTAAATCTCTCTTCATTAAGTTTTTTTTAAATGAAATTTCAATATAAAGTCAAGTGGATAGTATTATAATAATTCCGCCTAATTCATGCCATTTCACTTATAATTTTACAAATGCTCATATTCTCCAAATAAGAGATTTCATCATGTCCGTCTGCTACATATAGTTGCAGCTTTATATTTTAACTAAGTAAATATGAGCTTAAAATCAGATATTTATTCTGTATGAAGTATTTTTGTACCTACGTAGGTATATAATATATTTCTATTATCGTGATTCAAGTTAAAAACAAACTTTGATTTTAAATGGTCATATAAAAGCTGTAAAAGAGCAATTTTATCATTTTATAATTAATCCTACATGAGGTTAAGTTATAAGTTATTGTGTGAGGCAGTGGGGACAAACCTTTAATCCATGTTAGAGAACATTGTACAGAACTCTTAGCTATGCAGACTTCACTACACTTTTCTTTCTGGTTCCATCACCACATGTAATTTTATGTCAATACTATTAGGCAAAACCACTAGACCTTGGCACACTAAGTTCAGTCTTATTAGATTCTATTGGAAGCAGCAGAAAGTCCAATCACACTGTTTTTCTAGGCAAGCTTGCTACATCATAGGCCACATCGTTGCTTCCCATCAGGCAAGACTGTGGCCAAAAGCTAGCCTATCGAGTATTAAAAAAAAAACTGTTTAAATTTCACAATGAATGGTGCCTTTCATTTAATTATACCTGCAATTCTATATTTGAAATATATCTTTCAATATGTTTATATATATTTTTAATTTTATACATAACACAAATTTTATCCTTCAATGCCACATACCTACATACATGTACACAAAAAGAAACCCTGTAAGGGATTTGGAGTGATGATATTTTAATAAAAATAATAATATTATCCACTATTCATTCCTGTTAATCTTTTTATATTTATTGTGTCTTAACAACTTGGTAAAACAAGTAACAGAAAAATACACTTTGGATATAGAAAAATGTCAATGTAAAAAAACAACATTGTGCAATGTATATTATATAAAAAAATCAAAGTGATCAGTTCCAATGTAGGTGTAAGTATTTAATTCAATAAATATGGAACCATACAAGTGTCAATAAAAAAATCATGATTGTTACCCTGTTTATGAACTTACATAATTTAAAAAAAAGTTTAACATCATGCCATCATCAGAGGAGTGTAGTACTCTCCCACCTGTCACCAGGTGTTTCACATACTATGGCATAGGTTCTTAATTTTCATAATTTGTTGGCAATAAATTTATTGATATCCTCATTCGCTTATTCCCGTCCACTGCTGGACATAAGCCTCTCTAATAGCACGCCACTGATCTCAATATTCAGTTAGTAGCATTCAACTGCTGCCAGCCACTTTGTGTATATCGTCACTCTACCTAGCTGGAGGGCGTCCTACGCTACATTTACCAAGTCACGGTCTCCAATCGAGAACATGCCTACTCCAACGGTTATCGGTTTTGTGACAGATGTGACCAGCCCACATGATTAATGTCGACTATATCTTATTTAACTTATTAATAAACTACCAGTGAATCTTAACATAAACAGACTTATCAGGCTATCACACTATGATTCACTAAACTCAAAATTTTAACCAATTTATATTCCTCTGACACTCTTGAAGGTATCATCATCAGCCTACTCCTGTCTATTGCTGGACATAGGCCTAATAGCCACACATATCACAAATTCTCTTGATGCTTAGTTTAGAATCAGATAGCTATGTGAGGCGATGTCCCAAAATGTTATTATAAAAATAAAATGTAGATGAATTCTTTGATATTCTCTTAAATTTCTACTTTAAAGGTGTTTTGATATGTTTTTTACTAAAAATTTTTTATGAATATGAAGCTATAAATTGACAATTTTATTCGCAGTCTATCCACCACTCGATCCTGATTCCGCATCCTATGATCCTGGAAACCCAACTTCACACGGTTACAGTTTTAACTCGTTTTTTTACCCTCCATTTTTTTTACATTTGTTCAAAAATTTTGTAGCTTAAGTATTCGTATGTTACCATAGTTATGATTAAATGATGTACTGGCCTAAGTCAAATTTCATTGTAGTCCGATTATAGTACATGATCTAATCATCAAATGACATCTGATAGTAATATACTGTGGTCTTACTGTGGTATTTATTATTAATCCATGCTGTAATACTGTTGGTCGTTGAAAAATATAACTGTACTTAAAACAAATCCATAATCCATCAAGTCTGTTAACTTTCAATTATTACCATGTAATAAATTTCTATATCATTGTTATACTATAGTGATATATTTATGTTCAACCCAACCTTAGTCAATTTACAGAGTATCATTACACCTATAGATAGTAAGTTACTTACTTACATATTGTGGTTCATCTAACAATGACTCATGTTGTTGTGTGATATACTTGTGTATACTTTCAATAGTTTAACTCAAAAAGAGTAAGTAGATGTAGAAGAAAAACAACTGTAACTTTGAATATTAACAGCTAGTAAAACGTAAACGTAACATCACACCTGTAATCTGAAAAGGTAGGCAGAGGCGTGTAGTACACCAATGTTTCACAAGTTGTGTTTAGTTCTGTGGTATAGATGGTGAGCCGATTACCATACACCAGGCACAATGCCAGACTCCAAGTCACTGCTGATTCCTCAACTATATTATTTTTATATTATACTCTTTGTGCTCTCTGTCTACAGCCTCAGGGATCTGGTATAAAAACAAGAATGTATGTACCTTGTTCAACAAAAATCTCTATAGTGTTTATCTACAGCTCACTAAATATCATATCCATTCAACAGTGATGCCAGACCCCATGGAGCATGCTACTGGTCTCGAAAAGAAGGAGTTGCTAGCTATACAGTCTGGCAACGATGATCCTTTCAACATGAAGGTACTGAAGAAGGCGGCAGGCACTAGGGACAGCCCCACATTGGTGCCTTCTTGCTTCGACGCCCGTATCGTAGGCTGCGTTTGTAAGTAACAGCTGGCCAGTTCGTTTTAGTATTATTATGTCAGAATATCAACTTTGATGGTGGCCAGTTACTAGCCTATCATATATATTTTTAAAAAATTAAGATTCAGAGTTGCTAGGTCCAATAAAAAAAAAGGGAAACATATTTGCGAATGATTTTAAGAATAATGTTAAAGTGTTGCCAGAGGAATAATAAAAATTTGTTGTAAGAAAATGAATTATATTGTAATTCCCTCAAATAAAATTAGTCTATAATAAAGTGACAGTTTTGTTATTTATTATTATTATTATAAAATTTCCATAATTTGTTTTATAACCCGCGATGTATTTTCCTAAAAATTTAATCTAAACATATTTTTGTGTTACAGGTGAAGAACACTCCACATCTATCACCTGGCTTTGGGTACACAAGGTGAACATCATTTCCTATTATTTCCATTAAAATCATTACTGGGCAAGCTATGATATATAAATTAGGTGTGCTATAATATTTAAGCAGACCACAGATGGTAGCTATCATATTATATGTGTCTCAGTACTCTTTATCTGCATAAGATTTCTTACTTTACTGAGATATACAAAGAGAATAACTATAGGAAATATATTGTAATATATCATCTTTGCTATATATATGTATGTTATAGTCATGTCTGTGATAATTCTTATTATATAACTATTCCTGCACACAGCCAATAATATAATTAAACACAATAAAATACAACTGTCATTATATTAAACTTTCATCATTTTATATATAAATGGACGAGTTGGATTGTGTGTAGGAACCATTAAGTCAATTTGCAATTACTTTGCGTTATCTGTACATGCCAATCCTGATAGTTTCATGATTGATATCAGTGTTCTAAACTCTGATGAAGTTTGATAAGCTTAGAAATGGCTATCAATATACCTAGTCCAGCATTAATGTCTGACATAATTGCTAAGGTACCTAAAACTTAATTAAATGTATTACGGATCCAGACGAGTGGTCCGCCATTGAGTATTTCACATGCCAGTCACATGGTATAGAACCAAAAAGGCGCGAATACAATACAAACAAAGGCAGAGGTATATTAATTACGTTTGAATGAGACCATAGATAATAGATATGATGCATATGACATTCAGATAGCGCACCGCATATGTATAATCCATAGATCATATTTTGTATTTAAATTTTTTTTATATTGTTACGCTAATTTAGTTTGAAATAACTTTTTTTTGTATTCTTAAATATGGCTTGGAAAAGGGCTAGAGGTTAATAGTATAATTTATTTCAGGGCCACCCCCGTCGCTGCGAGTGCGGACACTGGTACAAATTGATCGAGAAGACGCCCCTCTAAGCAGTTTCTTTTAGATTAACAATTTAGTAGTGAATATAATGTTAACAGCAGTAAATGAACGCATCTAGCCTCGCACAGCGTTTTGTTATGTCAATGAATATACGGCTAAAATACATTGATTTGACGATGCGTTAGCCGAACGATATGTGTTAATAAATCAATATTAAATAATTGTAAGCATAATGGCTAGTGTTTCATTGTTCTGTTACCCGTTATGGTGATGTTGATTGCTTGTACAAACCGTACCTTGATTTTGTGTAGATATTAAATTCGTCCGAAATTATAATGGGCTTTGTTTTTAATTAATATATTGAGCTTCGTAATTCCTTCGCACAAAGATCAAAATAATGTGCAAGTCTACAAAATGTGTATGTGTAGTCTAGAAACTACGATAATCCATGCATCGACAAAATATAGCGCAAAATACTTAGTAAGTTAGTCTGCCATTTATGACCTTCGGTTCCATTTTTCTACAAATATATTCTTCCATTTACGACAGTATTCAGAAACGTCTACGCAATTCGCCATGTGTTAAATACCCCTCTGGGCCATTGCATAATCCATCTAAGACAAACTATAAAACAATCAAAAAAATTTTTTATCCATGTCATATTTTAATCACCGCATTCATTATTTATCATTGATAACACTATAATACAAAGGGACTTTTAGGGCAATGAACTCTCCATATAAAGATTCTATAAATAAAGATTGTTCTCTTTTTAGACCAGTAAAGTATTGATTGAAAGACTGCCTCGTTGGTGGAGCGGTTGCAAGCGCGACTACCGATCGGGAGGTCCTAGCTTCAAACCCCGTTCCGGGTACTATTAGATTTTTCTAATTTAGAATATCTAGTAGTGACTCGGAGTCTGAACCAGTGCCCGGTGTATGGCAACAGGCTCACCACCTATTCTATGGTACTTAAACGTAACTGGTGAAACGTGGGGGTGTAGTACACCCCCCTGCCTACCCCTTCGGGGATTACAGGCGTGATGTTACGTTTTAAAGCATTTATAATTGCATCCGTACTCGTTGTAAATTGTGGACATTGGAAAAGTTATGAATAGTTTTGTTGTCACTATATGAATTATCTAATTGTTGTGGATGTTTATCTAGTTTGTCTGCCATTCAATACCATTGGAAATAGAGTACTACACAATATAAATGAATTTAATTGATACTTTGAATTTTTCTATTATTAAAAAACAAGTGTAATTCTAATTATTTTTTAATTAAACGTTTAGTCAGTAATTGGAAACCGGGTTTTCGAGTATCCATATTAAAAAACCAACTGTCAAATGTTGACAGTAGTTAATATTTGTTTTCATTGTGATTAGAGATCCAAAAAACGAGAATAGTATATTTAATCACAAAATTTATAATTACCTGCGATTGAATAGGGACAACAATTTTATTGCTCAAGGAGTATGTGCTCCTCATAAATAAATGATTTTCATTGTTAATATACGAGAATTTGAAAGAAAATCCTGAGTACTCTTAACAATGCCGCGTTAGTAAATTATATTGATAGTCCTAATGAAATTTCATAGAATTTTAAAATGTCCTCAATAACAACTATTGCTCCTTTACAGTACTTCAATATAGATTAATGGCTTTCACATTTAAGAGAGTTTTTTGTGTGTGAGATTAATTCTGGCAGGCAAACCATTCAATGGTGGCTAACGTAGCTCATAGAATCCTTTGTCTTAGTGCTGTCGGAATACTTGCCGAAAAGAAAGGTTTCACTCACATCAACTAGTCATGCATCGGTCTTCCACGATTCAATATTCAGCTTGGTTATATCGTGCAACTAATAAATACGAAATGTACTTTTTGTAAACACAAAAAGCTCTTCCTTTGGGCCGGCACAGCATTATTAACTCTTCTGCTATTTTTAACTCATCATCATCACCATCAGCCTACTCCCGTCCCGTGGACATAGGCCTCACCAATGGCACGCCACTGAGCTCGATCTTCAGCTCTTCGCATCCAACCACTGCCAGCCACCGATAGCGGCTGAAGCAGACGTGTTCTGGAGTGGAGACCGCGACTTGGCAAAATTAGCGTAGGACGCCCTCCAGCTAGATGGAGTGACGATATTTTTAACTAACTATATTTGCTTACATCCTACAAAGTAACATTACTTACAGGTTACGGCCCCTTCATACACCAAGTGCACATCGCGGATGGCTTCGCCGATGACTGTGACGAGCTGGTGCATCAGTGTTTGAAAATGGAGAATCTCAACTATCAAGCATTCTGTGACATATGGAAGAAGATGAATATTGGTTGTCTGTATGAGTAAGGAGCAAAACACTTTATTATATGTTTGCCTGTCTGATACATGTCTGTATTTCCTTGATGGAGTAGGCAGAGGAGTATATAAAAAAAATAATAATAATCAACCATTAGTCATTCCACTGTTGGAATATAGGTCTACTCACATATTGAGAGGGTTAAGGCCGTAGTCAGCCGCGCTGGCCAAGTGCGGGTTGGCAGACTTCACACACCTCAGAAAATATTTTTTTTTTTTTATAAATTCTAAGGTGTGC
>DWME01003686.1:0-17700 GCA_018244795.1 Parelbella ahira ahira
GATCGCTGTCTGATGACAATAAACGATCATTAAAATTAAGTAGGCTCGCCACCTACTCTATGGGACTTAAACGTAACCGGTTAAACGTAGGAGTGTATTACACTCCTCTGACAACCCCATCGGGGATTACAGACTTGATGTTGCGTTTTCTTTATGAACAAATTATAACAACATTGATATTATTATGAAGATGGATATGAATTTAGCAATATTTTGCTGTTAACGGATTTGTCAAATCTATTTACATGAATTCTACTTGAAACCTATAATTTGGATTTCTTAGGACTGTTAAAAAACTGTCACAAAGTAAAATGAACGGCCACGGCGAACTCCATACACTAAAAATAAATCATTCTTTAGGATCTCAAAAAGGTCAATTGTGTATGAAAGAATACTCTTTTCTCCGCCCTTCATCTCCTTAATTCCATTTACTCAACAGAATCGTAATTTTTACTGCTACTGTGAATATTCTAGGTACCCAATATTATTTTGAAATACTTACGGGATTATTCTTTTTAGTAAGTAATAAGTCTTTGTTATTATATCGTCACGCCAGGTCTCGTACGGGCTATTTAGAGAACACAGAGTGCCAAATATATTTATTCTTACCTATGGTGCTTATTTCACATATGTTATTCTGTATCAAGAACAACATTCTTAAATTAAGATAAACCAATTCCTTGTTCATTAGCATATAAAATCCTGAATAGCAACGAGTAGGTATCCAACCCAATATTCCTTTAGCCCATTGCGGAAAACATTTAAAGAGAATTTACAAGTGATAACGGCTTTTATTATCTTTTATTTTATTGGTAATGACGAAAGGAAGAGAGGATAACGGACACCCATTATCAGGGTACACGTTTTTGACGGAAGTTTAATTTACGCTATCGTTGATAAAAATTTACGAAGAAAGGAAAATTGGTCAACTTTATTCGAAGCAACAATACAGAACAAACAACAACCATTGTCTACAATACAATACAATACAATACAAAACAAAAATACTTAATTGTACAACATGTTTAAATAACGCAATATAATACAAAAGAATACAACATAAATAATCGACGTATCTATTGGCGGTCTTATCGCTAATAGAACGATCTTTACAGTCGATCTTGTGCGAAACTGTCTACAAAATAATGTCTACTGAGGCATCAAGAGACCCTGTGTTATACTAACCAGGCGGCCGATGAACTAACTACATATGTACATATGAATACATACTTACATAGATATTTTAGGCACAAATTAAGACTCAGGGTGACTACTAGAAATTCTATATTAGAAAATTACAATAGTACCCGACCCCTGATTTGCACCTAGGACCTTCAGATCGGCGGTCGCGTTTGCAACCACTAGACCAACGAACCAGTTTATGGGGAAACTTACTAAAAAGGCATTAGTTTCCAACAATAGAACGATAAAAGGGTTGACGATATGTTATTAGAATACTGCAACGTGATTGCTAATGAACTTAGATTAAGCTGTAACTGAAATGTGAGTCGTCGATTGCATGGTTTTAGCATGTAAAAGTACCACAAATTATATTTTATTCAAACAAAATATAAGCGACATTGAACCATTCAAGTAATGTTTTCTTCGTATTTCATTGTTGGTATATTTCTATTCCACATTTCAATGGTACAATCGGGTCTAAGGTACCTACTGTGTTCGGAGTTGACCTAAAATAATTCAATTACAGAAACAAAAGAGACTAGAAATATTTCGTTACTTTTAGGATTTAGGACGTTCAGTAATTTGTTCAACAATGATTTCATGGAATATTCTATTAGTATTGGTTTATATTACTCCGAGATATAGCAGAAAAGTAGGGAAATGTTACACAGTATTTACTGACTTACTTCTTTTTACTCCTATTTTTCTTCTTTCGTTTGTTCTCATCTCCTCCTTCCTTCTTTCGTTCTTTTTTATCTCTGCATCTTTAAGTGTTCTATATATATACATTCTTCATCATTTTCATATACAGCAATATTTTTATGATTCTACTATTTGAACACGATTTTATAGTTCAGAATGTGAAAAGTTAAGGCTGAAGTCTACCACAATGGCAGGTTGATAGATTTCACATGTCTCAGATAATATTACGGAAAATTCTACTATTCGTAGGTTTCGTTGCGATATTTGCTTTCAGATTTACAGTCAGTAATATTAAATCGCAGAAAAGGGCATAGCTTTGTGTACATAGAATTTGTGTCTCAGACTTTCGTTGAGTTTTAACTACAAATGATTAAAACACTAAAATATTAAATAACGATACACTACATATTATTTCATCATTATCATCAAGCTGTTTAATTCCATTGCTGGACATAGGCTGCCCGCGAGGAGTCATTGTTCTCAATCCCCCACGCTGGGCATGCGGGTTGGGAGCGCAGAGCGCCACTCCTCGTAAGGCCTACGCTATTGCCCGTATGCAGTCAGGGCATTTAGTCATGGCTAGGTAATCTACGCCTTATCGAAATTTGGGCAGCGATCAAAAATTATTTCAATAAAGTTTATTGTCCATTCATTAATCATTTTGAGAATATGTAATAAATATATCTGTTTACCGATCCATAAATACGCCAGACAAACTTATGACCTAAAACTATTATATTCATTACGTACAAGATTATAACTTTCACGACAGTGACACTGATAAAATTATATTTACGAGAGAAATATAGACGAACAATGAATTTAGTATCCAGGGGCGATGAGACGCTTATACACGTAGACAAAGATTACGACGAAGGATATTTTGGGATCAAACCTGTTTAAATAGATTTGTTTAACAGAAGAAGTTATATAAATAGCAAAACAGAAGCTATTATTATAAAATAGAGACTGTAGACGTAGTGAAACTTTGCAATTCCACCTGCCATTATGAGGGTGTTGGATTCAAATTCCAATAAAGATCTTGTATTGTTAGTAGGATCAGTAACACTTTCGTCCTCAGAATTATGTAATAGATAATAATAGGTTAGGCACCAGTCAAAATAGCCCACAGACTAATGATGGAAATGCAGTTTTGATTTGTATCAAAAAAAAATATACTGCATTAGTTTAACTTTATAAGATAGCGCAATGGATTTAAATAAATAAAAACGACATTGTTTCACTATAAACATCGCTTACAATCTACGTTCCCGCCAAAGCTAAGAACACTATGGTTCAACGAGGACTTCGTCAATGTAGTGTGGCGCTCTAAACTCAAAAATTCTAAGTACGTATGTATGTAGAAAACCTCAAAAGTTGATAAATGCAAGTACTGCGGAAGAGTCAGGTTTACCTATTTTTTTCAACTAGGTCAGACATTGGCTGTTGGGGGAGTGAGACGTTTGTGAACCTGGCGTGGGTGTATGAAAAGAATACCCAACACAGACGAAAATCGTCAGATATTTAAGGTAAAAATACATGCATTTTTCATTCAATACTCTGCTCGTAACGGACCTGTTGTAAAGTTATAATAACAGCGCTGTAAAAACAAATTCACATGATTTTATGATCAGTCAACCAAATGAATGAGACAGTTAAAAGTCAATCTAAAAGTTCAATCTAGTTTGCTATTAAATGCTTCAACTTTTTAAAGTAACATTTATGTCCATTATTAGATATAACTACGAGAAAAGGTTACAAAGTGGCAGAATTGTCTATACGAAATTTTAAAACTTGAATCTAAGCTTCCATAGCCTTGCTCATTAACTTCGCTCAATCTAACGTAGCTGACGGTTTCGTGTTCAACTAAACAATCTTAGCTGGCTTACAATTTCAACCTCAAGGAAAATCTCTTTTTAATATTGTGCTCAACGAATTATATTTTGTATGGACTCGAACATATCCCATTCAATATTAAATTTTAGATATTAATAAAATACGATACGAGAATATTTTTCAAGTTTGTGCCTGTGTATTACATTCAAATTAAAACAATATTTTGTTAGAAACTGTGTGCTGAAACTTGACTGTTTATTATAACTATACGCGTAATTTTACTTATTTTGTGCATTACAAAATAGAAATTTGTTTATGAGATATTATTAAGTTTTGAGATTAAAAATTTAAATATTAAATGGGCGGGTAAAAAATAATTTACATACCCAATATAGTGTTTATTTTGTAACATTTTCGTTTATAAAAATAAACTTCTCAAAAGATAATTAAATGCATATATTATCCACAAAAAATAGCTTAATGGTAATTGTAGTAGAAATAATCTATTTAAGTCAATATCATCTTAGACAGTCTTTAGTAAAACCAATAGAGACGTCAGCCAGCTTAATTACTTGGTGCTTCATTCAGAACGTAATCATTGTGTATTGATGACTGCGCAACTCTTGTTGATGGAGAATATTCTGTATAGAATGTCACCATGAATTGCTCAATTTGAGGCCCCGCTTAGTCTTCTAACAAGATTTAATGAGAGATATTTAAATGATTGCTAAAATTTACACTGACTGCTAATATTCTGGTAAGTAACAAAGTAAACGGTGAAAAGAGAAATTGTTTAGCTTTGCTTTTCCATCTGTATTAATATCAAAATTAAAATGTTTTGTTAGCTCTTTCACATTAGATATACTTACTTACTCTTTTACTTTTTCTATAGTAGTGTTCATATCTATAATCTACTTGAACATTATTATGACCCTTCTCAAGTCGTTTTTCATTACTGAGAATCGTTAGCCCGCTTAAGATAGTGATATAGTATGTATGTATAATATTATAATATCACCACGCCATCTCCTACGAGGTAGGCAGAGAGCACGAAGTGCCAAATATCTCTATCCTTACAGACGTGACGTGCTTGTTCTACGAGTACATTCTATCACTTCTTACACAGGTTCAATATTACATTATTAATGTTATTGTTTCCTTGCATGCCAAACTGTTCGTAATATAATTATAAAAATTACATGCAGTGAAATAGGTTAATTAATTCCCCTGATTTTTATTTCTATAGCACTAGTCTTGTATATTTAGATTTGTTATGCACTTCCCTGTCAGCTAGCAATAACATTGGCAGTACGATGCACTTCAGATACTTGTCACGTCCGAAAGAGATCCATCTTACTAATTTCCCGCACTCTGCCGGTGGAAATATTCCGTGCACCGGAATGGAATATAACTATTCAATTTGTAGAAATGAAAAATTATAATTGATTTATATTTTAGATCGTTATATTGACTTTTATATGGAATATATTAACATTTATTTACACAACAAAACAGGTATGTAACTTTTATCATTGTGTCGTCACGCTTGGTCCTTTGCGGGGTAGGCAAAAAGCATTAAATGACAAATATCTTCTGTAAATGTTATTAAGTGTTATATAATAAAATTTAAATATACATACGTAAAATTTTTTAAAAATATATTTTCTTTGGCATTATCTTTATTCTCTGTTTAAATACGTGTAGGCGGCGTTTTATGGTACCGGCCGGAATAAACAAAGGCTATCACTGTTTTTAAATTTATACCAACATAAAACTGACTTCATTGCGAACGTAAAATTTTACCCGTCGCGAAGATAAACAAATTTAACTGTCGTTATGAAAGTCATTGTAACTGCTGAACTAGAAACGGGAACAAGTATGTTTGGAAAACTTTGCTTTTCGAAAAGACGATCTGCCAAAGGTTGCAGTCAAAATAACAAAGCTATGAACGATTTTGTGATTAGGTATATATTGGTGACTAGAAGTAGCAAATATCGTGCCAGCTGCTTATTGAAACTGACTGCGGCAAGCCGAGAACATAGCACCATGATGTTTATTAGGGGGTTCATTCAGCAGTGGAATGAAACAGGTTGATGGTAATGATGATAGTGTGAATGCTTTGAATAAGCGAAACGTTAGACAAAAATGATGCAATATTATCTTTCGATCTAAATTCAGATGTATCATAATGCTTACCATTGTTTAAAAATTGAGAAAAATAGAAATATTTTGTTGATGTTAAATAATATGCTAAACACGCTTGATGTTTGGTTTTGAAAATGCGAACAGATATAGCAATTCATTGCTTTATCTAGAGCAATTATGTACAATGAAAAAAAATTTCACGGGGATTAAATCTAGCCCAATGTGTATGTAAATTTTATCGTTGACGGTCATTGTTTCAGAATTAATGGTGAAATCATGCCGTAATCCTAGTAAAATCCCTTCCAAACATGGGTACATTGTGCCAAAAATATCCCCGGGAATCGTTACGCTCCTGGGAAAAGCACATTTCAAAATATGTGTTTTACATATTTCAACAATTTATGATGTTTTTTCTAAGTAGCATTTTTAAGTTCAATCGTATGTTACAGTGGCACGTGCTCGGATCCCTGCCTGATGAACCATCAAACAAGGAACAAATTCTTCGCCATGGAATGCGTTTTTAAATTGCCGCATTTGTCACACAAGGTGTTCATCAATCCTTTCAACTTTTCACTGTTGTACACAGAACCTTTTCTAAACGAGGACTGTTAAGATCATAATCTGCCACGTTGGGCAAATTGGCATCCTTCATTGGCATTTGGCATCCTTCTCACACTTTAGCCAACAAAAGTGGCCATCCACTCGTATTGGCCAAAACCATCCTAACTACTTAGAGCTGAGAACAACCAATTGAGGGTGCGTGAAGAATAGTCTCTACAAAGGAGAGGAGAGGAGAACTGCATGGAGAAGATCTGACTATCTCGAATAAATGGGCATGTCTTCCTAGATTTATACTGAAAGAACATTCTCGCAATTAAACATACCCTGGAGGTCGCCAATCCGTCTTTTACTCAGACAGGGAGTACCGACATTTATTAAATTCAGATACGATTCCGACAAAGATTAGTTCTATTATTTAAATCAGCTGTAAAGAAATACTTTCTAGTGCTCCTCTGTAGACAAACATGAAATCGTCTCATCCATCTGTTAGTCAAACGGAAGACCAAATTATATATTCAGAGTCTTTACGCTTAGAGGATCTTGCAAGTAATTCTCCTTGGACTGGAAGAACCACATTCAAGTCCGGCCCTAAAACCATTACTTTCTTCGTCCAATAACCACATCTCTTTTGGAAAGACATCATTTCTGACTCTTGTTTATTTAATGATATTTGATTATGTTATATAATGCGTAACGTAACATCACGCCAGTAACCCCCGAAGAGGTAGGCAAAGGAGTGTAGTCCACTCCTACGTTTCACCAGTTACGTTTAAGTCCAGGCGGTGAACTTATTGTCATATACCAGGCACAAATCCAGATTTCGAGTCACTACTAGAAATTCTAAATTAAAAAATCCAGTAGTACCCGACCCGAGATTTAAGCCCAGAATCTAACGATCCACAGTCGCGCTTGCAACCATTCGACCAACGAGGTAGTCAATATAATATTTTGTTAAAAATCCTTGTCTATTTAGAACCAGAACAGTACCCTAGAAGTCAATATATATAGACGTTGTATCACCGTTGTCTGGACCAAATGCTAGGATTTAAACAAAAATTACGGGCATCTAGTAGCTTTATCCGACTAGAAACTCAATTTGTGAAACTTACCTTTTTTTCATTGAACATAATATGAATGTAAGTACATTAATGTATGTTTGAAAATTAAGCCGTAGTTACACTTTCCAGATTTCCTTTCCATTACGATTTCGGATCCCGAATTACAGTGTAATTTAATCAACTCTTAACGATATAGAACTGCGTTTTATTGGAGTGGTAGTAGGCTTACCTCCCAATCCATAGGACGTAAAATATAACTAATGAACAGAGAAAGTTCTACAATCCTTTGCCTACCTCTTCGCAGAAACAAATGCGTGATGTTATGGTATATCTGTCCCCTACTAATGTATGTATTTGTAAGTTCCATTGAAAGAAACCTGTAACTAACTTTGTCGCATTGCGTGCCTTTCGCATATATTCCGGCGCACTTCTTGATTAAAATCTATTTTGATTTTAATCCACCTTATCACAAATAAATGCTTTTTAGTTAACCGTTTACAAGGTAATATAAACTTAATTAAGATCACTTATTGCTGAGAAGTAACGTTAGTCAATTTTGTATTCAACTAAAGACAAAATAACATTTGATTTCGTTTTTGGAAAGGTATTCCTTATGGAACAATTAAGTTGCGAAGCTCGTACAATCTTCGCCAAGTTTAATTCCACTGAGCTGATTTTCCACGAAGTGATTAAGGTTAATATCTGCTAGCACTTTGGGCGCTATTTATATGTGTTTAAATACTTTTATTTATTTAGAAACTGCATAAGCAAGCTATATAACAAATAACCAAGGCTTATATTGTTATCCTGAGTAGAATTTTGATATACGTGAGTGAACGAATACTATCAAAATTACGCAGGAATTCAAAAGATGTATGGACCTGCATAAAAGAATATGTTATAGTGTTCTTTTTGTTTTTACTGTTTTCGAATTGAATGATTGACAATTCAATTGCTTACCAAATTGACTATGGCCGCTTTTTTATATACACTCGATTAAATGTTTGGCAATGGGAAGGAAATATTATTTATATAGAAAAAAGATGAGAGACTTCAATATTTTGAAAAATGCAATTAGTCAACTTTTCTGTTTGTAAGGGTCACTTTCCATTAGGCAACATTTACATTATATATGGTCTGCAGAGTGGTCTGATTGCGTCAGCCAGGATTACAGGCTTTGTATTACATAAAAAGAAAATATTTTAAGGGATAATTTGATATTGTGCCTTACTGCCCAGGCCTGCTCTCATTAGAAGAACAAAATTAATTAAATGTTAGGCAATTCAACATAAAATCCAAGCAACCTAAACTGTTCGTATTTAGTAATTTAGTATTAAAAGTTTCTTGACGCTTAATCGTAAAGTATTAGTAACTAGTACGGTATTTCAATTTATACAACTTCTGACTTTTAATCTTAAACACGTCGAGTGAAGGCTTTTAAGATTTTATCGAGGGGAATGCTATTAAGTCCAAAATGAACTTAAATATAACGGGACCCTATTAATTTGAGACGTAGTAATTATGATTAAGCGCGGCACGTTTTTAAAGTTTCGTCTTTAATATTTCGGTCCTCGTGGCGAAGATTACAGCTCCGATGTGCAAAGAATTCGCGAGAGAGGTAAATGATATTACACATTGAAGAACACGTAAAAATTCGTTAAAGATCTAAGTAGAGAACTTTTGTTTCATTTAAATAGAAAAGTTTTAATTTAGTAATGCGTTTCAGCATAACGCAGTTTTATGATTTTGTTGATATTACTTGCACGCATGCATTTCTAAAGCTTTATCTAATTTCTGAAGAAAATGTTGTTTTCAAGGTTCAGTGATTCGATCGACACACAGGATCCCCAAATGAATTATGAATTTGAATATTTGTTTAGAGATTGTATATTATTATTTGTCTACTTATATTACGCGTATCCCTAGTTCAATGATGCTGTGGAACTGGCAGTATGACGATTTCCAGTTTTATTTTTATCTAATAGGTATGATGATTATTTATGTATTATTAGTGTAGGATTTTATAAAACTTGCTTTTCATCGTAAACAAGATAATGAAATAAAAAAAATAAAAGCTCACCACTTTTTTTCATTGTAATGATTTAAGAAAGTACTTGTTGAAGACAAGTCATCAGTAGAATTGATAGTTTAAAGGGGTTGTTCTGTAAAGTAAATAGTAATTGATTATAAAGTACGTGAAAGTTAGACGTCTGCGAGCTACAGGTGTTGTCAGCAACAATCAAGAAATATTCTATTAGTTCACAAAATCCTTCAGTTATTGTAAGCTAGCTGATCCTACATATTTTGTCTTGTAAAAATTTAAGCAAACTTGTCTCGGATCGATTGTGTTCATTTAATTTTAAATTGATTGAAAACACACAAGGAAAGGCAGAAATTATTTGTTAATGCTATTGGGCTGAAGATACACAAATGGAGAATAAAATTCCTGCATAAGAAAAATGTTATTAAAATGAGATATACATATAGTCGTGTCATCTATTAATAGAATGAGTTATTCACACATTTGTAACAGTGACCACACTCGTTTGTCTCGGAGGCTGGAGCTGTGAAATTGAAAAGCTCGCCCATTTCTCCCTAACGTTGTTATCCGTTGTTTCTACAGGAAAAAAGAAATGATACTGGCGTGATAGAAACCGGTTGTCATTGCGACCAAACACCTCAATTATTTTTATCCGGCTTTCGTGTTACTTTTCATCTGTACCTTACCTCTTCGGAAAAACACTCAAAGTGATAGACAGAAGTATTGTATGTACATGTACAGCCGTTTTTCCACTTATTTAATGTTTTTCTATTATTTTGATCATTGGCTGGCCAATATGAATGAATGAAGGAATGGATTAATACATTAATGAATGAAGGAAAGACTGATTAAATGAACGAATGAATATGTCTGTTCTTTGTCTGTACCTACTTATTTAAGCATATACTTATATCTAGTTTATCAACTTTCTATATCACCTCTCTGCCTACTTTGAGATTAGGCGACCGTGTGTGGATATGTCTCAAAAATATTTATCTACTTCTGACGTTTAGATAAACGATTAATTAATGCTTTAATCATTTATCTAAACAGCAGACCGTTTAAGAGACAAAATCTGAACAGACACTACTCATACATATAATTGGAAACTATTGTCATGAACAGTATAAGGATATCTCATTAGTCTGACGTCATCGTATATCATAATGGTTTTGACGATTCAAGCATCGCTGAGTGCGGTTGGGTCGCTACCGGATATTTTTACGACCTTTACGATAGTTCCGCTGTTGGTCAAAACTGCCGAGTATGGGTTTAGCCAGTCGTTATTTCCATCAATCTGCACACACGCAGCGACTTGAAAGTAATACTCCAGATATAATACTTTCGCATGGACCCAGCCGCCAAGGGTGGTCAAGATTATATTTTGACCAAATAGGTCAAGTGATAGCTGATGAGGAAGTTAGAAATCTCCAAAACCGCATTACGTTGAGGAGTTACGCAAGTAGTAGCACGTCACGTCCGTAAAGATAGAGGTATTTGATACTTAGTGCTCTCTGCCAACCTGGCCTGGTGATGATACAATAATATTGTAAACCCAAATTGCAATTCGTAACCATCACTGATGGTAAGTCTCTCACCCGTATTGTCACAAGAGCATTGCGCAAAATTAGGGCGAGTTCATTTCAACATGCTGTTCAAAAGTTGCATGTTCGTGCAAGACAAGGATTCTAATAGAGTAAACCACTCGAGCTTCACGTGTTTAAATTTCGAATTGTTTTACTGGAACAATGGTAATTTGCATTCATTATGCATTGTGAGTTATGCATCGTCGAATTTAATACGCCTACAATAAAATGCAAAATTATGTTGCAACCTTCCAAGAATTTACGGTGATATTAAAAGACGTTAGCGTGCTATGAAAAAAAATATTTTCTGTGGTAGTCTAATTCCTCTCTAATTTGCTTTTATATTTTACTGAAATTTTTTTATTTCATAATTGGATATTGAAAATGTTACGATGCAACGTTTTTGGTTTTGTTTGTTTGTTTTATAGGTAACTATTACTTATTATGAAAAATGTAATAGAAATCATGTCAGTTCTATAATACCACCAGTTCTTACTTTGAAAAGTATATCATGTATCACCGTAAGACAGCATAATAAAGACATTGACAGAGAACACTACTTAGGTAACTTTTCAATTTCGCGTCGAATCGAAAATATCACGTGTAAAAGTAAAGATTTATTTATTTATTTTTAGCTCCAGATAAAAGGAAATTAAAATAAAACGTAACATCACGCCTGTCGTCTCCGAAGGGGTAGGCAGAGAAGAACAGTACACTCCCACGTTTCACCAGTTACGTTTAAGTCCCATGGAATAGGTGGTAAGCCTATTGTCATACCAATAGGGACCGACCCGGTATTTGAACCAGGACCTCCCGATCGGCAGTCGTGCTCGCAACGATTCAACCAATGAGAAAGGTTTAAAAAAGGAAATTAAAACATTGTAGTATTATGGATTCGTATTGATTTGATGCAAGACTAATATTATTTATAACACTTCAGTTACAAATAATATAATTATTATGGATCAGTAGATAAACAAAAGTTGAAATTGCTATGTTTAAACTACTTTACTAAATTATATTAAATAATTAATTATTAATAATTCTAGTACGGCACATCTGTAAGTATAAAAATATTTGTCACTCGTTACTTTCTGTCTACCTTATACGGTGTTTTGACTTTTACGTGACGATGCATTAATCATAATAATTTTTAAAGTTTATATGGACAAGAACTTATGAAAATCCACAACAGCGACCATTAAGTGAGGTCTATGTCCAGCAGTAGACTGAGATAGTGAGGTCTATGTCCAGCAGTAGACTGAGATAGGACGATCATGCTAAGATAAATTTAGACACATTATCGTCTTTAAGACGCGTGTCTGAACGCTCGTACGTACGATACTATTAGTGAAGACCAGCTGTGTTACGTCAACAGCCGGCCCCACTGAAACAATGCATTCTTGTTTAAAACAAATTATCTAAACGAAACGTAGGTACCCAATACCTCGCGTTTTCTTAGAAAAGTGTTTTAACTAGACTATACAATTTTTCATACACATGCTGAAGAATGAATATTAATACATATTGTGTAAGTATAAAGAGAGTGATGAACGAAGAAAAAGCATTGAGTAGTGAGGATAGTGGTAGTTGGCGATCGGTGCTCTCTTCCTACCTTGTTAGAGATCTGGCGTGACGATGTAATAAAAATAATAGTAATAAATTTTTCACATAAAACTTAGCTAGAAAGTACACAAGAACACGATGTGAAATATAGACTATCTACATATTTAAACCATATTTCAAGACATATTTCGGATTGACAGTAATGTTAATTAATTCAATTAAAATACTTTTTATTATGATACACAAAAACCTTACTAATTTTAATAGGTATTTGAAATTTTACCAGTTCTATGTTAAAATACTTTCATATAATTTGAGATCGACGAATTCATGATAGTAATTTGGAAAACCTAATCGGTATTACCCATCAATGCAAGCACAGTTTAAAAAAACAAAAAACCTTGTATCCTCTAAAGACGTTTTGTCAATAAATTTTTATGCGAAATATCGATTTATGCGGATGTTTACATCATTACATCCGCACATAAATCTTTATGCGCTAGATACGAGAACAGCTCTCCATCAACGCATAGTTGGTAGTGGAGGGTTGTTGGATATTTTGGGAGTACCCCGAAAGGCTCTCAAAGGATTTAGGCAACCGCTGTGATGGAACAAGCGTCGCTTGGCCGAACGAGCGTTGACGCAATTCAATTTATGTTTATCCCTCACAACTGAGGCCTCGCGTTATAAGGACATGTTGGAGCTGGTACATTTAATTATTCTTATTTGATGGTTCAGCTCAAATTTGCTAAGGAGCAGAAATAAATAGATTACAAGTACTATAATATGATAGATACATATACGTTACATCACGCCTGTAATTCCCGAAGGGGTAGGCACAGGGGTGTAGTACACCCTCACGTTTCACCGGTTACGTTTACGTCCCATGTAATAGGTGGTGAGCCTAGTGCCATGCACAGGGCATAGATCCGGACTCCGAGTCACTACTAGAAATTCTAAATTAGAAAAATCCAAAAGTACCCGACATGGGATGTGAACCTAGTACCTCCCGATCGGCAGTCGCGCTTGCAAATATAATACCCGTGTTACAGATTTTGATGCTCGGTTGGCTGGTTTAGGTAGTTTTATTGTGGATTGTGAGCTGTTGATGACAATAACGTCCAATAATTATAATAATAATAATAATATGAGAGATCTCCAGACGCGGTTATCTGATCTCAAGGTAAGCATCAAGAGAGCTTGTGGTTTGCTAACCAGACAGCTGATAGACTATATATACATCATACCCAAACACAGGATAAATACTTGTGCTCGTCAGAAAAATATTTATTCTGGGTGGGAATCGAACCCACTACCCCCGGCTCAACAGTCAGGTTCAATAACCACTTCACCAACTGGCCAGAACAAATTGCGAAGTTCAGCAGTATAATGTTAATGCAGTCTTGCCGAAGTCCGAAGTGGATTTTGGAGAGTCCCCGGAACTATACGTTTAATATATTTTGGTGTACATATTAGGGACACAAATTATGCATTAATTTGCATTATGAATAAGTTATTGATTTTGGAGGGTTAAATTTCAGATATTAACTCTCATAATACAGCGGATCGACCCCTATCCTGGAAAGTTTATTAATTATAGACTTCGTTTACAATGGGAATTGTCCAGAAAGTTTGCGGTTATTTACCTGATATTTAGCTGTAGGAAAATTACTCAAAATGGTCAGGTGCCCCACATCTTTTATCAATTTCGTATGGTTTGAACACATACAGAAAGAAATAATATTGGCAGATAGAACCGGAGTTGGCAGATAGACCCGGTGTCCGCAGATCCCGGTATGGAGGCGTATTTAGGGACGACTAAATGCCCTGACCGCCTACAGGCAGCAGCTGTGTAGGTGATACGAGAAGCCATGTTCTGCGATGTCCAATCCGCATGTTCAGCGTAGGGATTATGGGCAAAACCCTTCTGGGAAGGACTATGTCCAGATGTCTTAGGCTAATGATCATAATGATGATATATATGAAGATATAGGAGATACACCTTATTTCTTAAGTAGGGTAAGATATACATACATATATCTACCCCACTTGTCTAGTGACTTGAATAAACGTTATTATTACACTTTCAATTAGTCTTAGTGTTAGTTTCCAATGCAATAGTTACATTTTGTGTACTTTTAAACAGAAATAAGTATAAAAGTTTTTAAAAGCGTTCCGCATGCAGATCGATAGCCAGGTGATGTCCACAAATCTGTCGGCGGCTTCCATGTTCCTGACATTTTTATTGGGTATTCCGCTAAAATCCGGACACTACTATATTCTGGTTTTCTAAACCAAAAACAAAAAAAATGTGTTACTAAAGTAACGTTTTGTAATTTATGGTAGTATTTATTCTTTAGGGAAAGACTACCCAGGCAGGTCCAAATGCCCTGACCGCCGATGAACAGCAAGGAGGTGGAATGTAAAGTTGTACTTTGCGATCCTCAACCCGCATGTCCATCGTGGGGATTATGTACAAACAGCCACTTACAGGAGGCCTACGCCCAGCAGCGGACTGAGACAGGCATGTAGTTTTTGTGAAAAAGTAATTTCTAAAATCAAATGTCTGTTGTTCATGTTTTTTTTGCCATGGCACTATGTAACAGTAATGTGCCTTTAAAATAATTATTTTCATTTATGCAATCCGCTTCCTTTTCTTTAGTTTCGTTCTTTACTGAATACTAAACAACTGTGTAGCCTCGTTATTTATACTTGAACGTTCCTTCGGCCAGTAATTACAGTCGTTGAAGTAGAATCGGGGTATATTGAAAAATAAGGGTCGAATTTAGTAGCTGCCAATGGAAGCTCAAAATTAATTTTTCTTAAAATTGTTTCTTTTTGCTTTGATGTATTCTACTTAAATATGAAGCGGCTTGATTTAATTATGTATCAACTTATCTGATGTATGTTTATTAGTCCTACTGGTTTCGGATCTAACCAAGATCTTTGTTCATGAGCGTTCGCCAATTGTTGTGAGTTTATAGCGGAAACTAACTCCGTCAAGCGTCGAGCGCATAACATAACATTACGTCTGTATTTCAGCGAAGGGGGTAGACAGAGAACTGGACTATAATTACACGTCTCCCTAGTTATGATTAACGTCCCGTCATAAAATAGGAGGTGAGTCTATAGTTTTAAACCGTTTAAAAATAAAAAAATGATCCTTTATTTTAAACTGGTGACTACAATAAACTGTAATTACTTAATTTAGTATTTTATCAACTTTATTTTTTACAGCTTAAATTTATTGTTTCGGATATTACACACAAAAGTTATTTAGTTATTTGTTAGGTGTTATATTCAGTTATTAATTTGCTTATAATTCTCTTTCTGTTTTGTATATCGATGTTATACACACAATCCAATTAAGCTAAATGTTCATTTTATCAGATTATAGGGTAATATATTCGGTATTATCTTAAATCGATCGTCGCGTTTTCTCATTATAACGCTAGTATTAAAGCGGGGAAGTTTGATAAGAACAATATTGTATACCTAAGTATTTTAGTACAATGAAACATTTCTACACAAATTTCTACGCTAAAGTTGTTTTCTATCGGCTCTAAATAGTTTCATCATTAAGAACAATTCCTTATTCCACTATTGGATACGGGTCTCGTCTCTGAATAACAAGGTTTAAGGCTAAAGCCTGCCACGTTTGCCAAGTGTGGGTTGGCAAACATTTGTGTATCACATAAATTGCCTATTTAATATTAGTTTAAAAGGCCGTTCAGTTCCGAACATTCACAAATGAAGACAACCAATTCGGACATTTCCAGAACATCAGCATCATCATCAGCCTATCTCAGTCCAGTGCTGGACATAGGCCTCCCTCGATGACCACTATCGCGCTCTGTCTTCGACTTGTCGCATGCAGCTTCTGCCTGCAGCCTTTCGCAGATCCTCATCCCACCGCGCCGGCGCGCGTCCTACGCTACGTTTGGCGAGCCGCGATCTCTACTCCAGTAATATTTTTTTTAATAGTTTCCCATTTCCATACGGGCAAGATATAATAGTTTTGAAATGAAAACGTACACAACACTTCTATATATATATGTATAGTTACAAGGAAATTTAACGTAGGTATTAGTACGAAACTAATTTAAGCGTTTTAAATAAAACTAAAAATAGTTTGAGTTTATCAACAAAGTTTTTTTTTTACAAATAATTTACAGCGCAAAATGTTTAAACTCGAGTGGAAGCGCAAACAGTAGTATATTTCAGGATGTTTATCTGTTTATTTGTGATGGTTAGTCTCAAAAATTTTTTCGGTTAATTCATTTCAACAGTTACGTTTCAAAGGTCGACTATTACACTGAAGTGTGGCGCATATTTTCTGCTAAAAGGGATAAATCTTAAATGTCAGTACATTCTTTGTACGAGTATAAATGAATAGAAAAGAAGGATACAGAAATATGAGCATGGAACAAAAAGTTTCTAATTTGTCCCTCAAATATTTGAAGATTGGTATTAAATTTAGATTGATCGATTGAAAACGTAAACAAAAATGTCAACAAAAATAGTATTCATTAGACTGCCGTTCCGACAATAAAGGTTCAATGTCCTTTTGCTACTAAACTTTCGTGTTCAAAGACAGAGTGCCAAACAGAATGTTTAGTATACTTTAGTTTAGTTAATACTTTAGTCGAATATACGAAAATTACATCTCGTTACAAAGAATTTGTATTTTTGGATTTAATATTACTTGCTGTAACGAGGAAGGTAAACATTGCGAGGTAATCTGCATATTTTAGCGTTCTTCATAAGGTTCCCTGAGGCATGTACAATCTGGCAAAGTGACAGTGGCCAGCGTGACAGACCGTTTTCATTTCGAGAGTATAACCGTGTCCAACGGTGGAATGATAAAAAGGTTGATGATAATAAAATTATGTTAGTACTTATTTATTTATATATCTATGTTAGTTATATATTATTTTTGTTAGTACTTATAAGCAGTGATAGCCTAGTGGTTAAGAATTCAGCCTCTCACTCCGGGGGTGCTGGGTTCAAATCCATGGCGCGC
>DWME01003687.1:0-17700 GCA_018244795.1 Parelbella ahira ahira
ACGTAAAACATCAAATGCACCTCTATTAGTATCTAAATATATAACTATAGCTCGATTTTAAATCTAAACCTTCACCTTTGCAATTTTCTAAAAGAAAAGTACCAAATCCTTAGCCTACATAATATTATTGCCCATTGTTACGTCCACGGTCGTTACTCCTGACTATTATCCCAATTGCCATGTAATGCACTGGTTGTAATTTAAACTGTTCTGTTAATGAGAAATGGTTATAACCTTGATTACTGTTAACTTAACTTCTTTTATCGCAAATATAAAATATGACAGAATATACCTGAACATCTTATTCTCCTTATACCTATAACGTTGATAATTGACAGGCATTATTATTCCAATTGGGACTTTTTTGTACATATCTATGTCGTTGGCCACAATTAAGGTACGTTTGTATTCAACGCGACTAAGAATGGAAATTCGGACGGCATTTCGGTATTCGTCCTCTTTATCCAAACCGGCCTCTTTCCATAAACTAACCCGTTCAAACTCAGGTCGTATAACTCACATACAGCCGAACCACAACAGTTCCCAGAAGATATAAACGATAACATAAACTAAATTCGCAACCTGCCGCGGTTGCGGTGACATCGCGTTTACTAGTCGATTATAACTTCTGACCCAGTAACTTGCGGTAATACAAAGTTGCACACTATATTATGATATTTCTAGATAGCTCATGTTTATGCAGACGTTAAGAAAGAATATCGTATAAGAGCTTGCCTCAGAGAACAGAGCCTGAAAGCAAAACATAATCTTAGCATAATGAAATAATATCCATCACAAAATAATAAGACTTAAGAGTATTGCGGGTATCAGTAATCTGGTAATAATGATAGAGACAACGTATCAATATGACATTTGGTGATATTATCATGCTTGTTTATATGCACATTATGTAACTCACGGAGGAATTGAGTAACTTGCCAAAAGTATAATTTTAAGTATATTACCTTTTTTAAGTTTTTCAAATCTTCAATTTTTAGAATTCAGCTTCATCAATAGTTTTATTATTTATTTATTACAAACCTTCTTCCATACATGATCGTAATAAATATCCTGAAATAAAGTTTGCATGCAAACATGCTGAAATTCGTATCTGCGCGCAGGTCATGATCACTTTTTTCCAACACTTTTGATTTCGCTACGACGTCTTCCGGATCGGTTTTGACTACTTTCTCTGCTTCATTATACGCCTCGTGGAAATTTTATCCGCCATGAAGATTTATGTATTGTTAAAAGAAAGCAAAATTGATTTTCATTAAAATTACATTTTAGTCTACCGTATTCTAAGGAAATGCAAATTTTCAAAATTATCATAGATAATTTTAATATTTGTGTAATAGTTGGAGATAGTGGGAAAAAGTTTTAAAATCTCATCAAAAAATTTTGCAGATTTCCAGCGCAATGAAAATTTTACTACGTTTATGAAACCGGATCACCAATAATAGATTCACTTTCTCCCAAACTTCGTGTGTTATTAAGAATGACACGAGATCGAGAGAACAGCAGTAGTTGTCGCATTTCGCAATTCTCCTATTATCTGTCGAAAGGGTTCGTACATAAAAACTATAAATTCATTTAATTTACTAACACCAAAGAGTTTTTTGACAATTATCTTTTAAGAATTCTCTATCAATCGTATAATATAATATACAAAGTATCATATTTTACCGCAGCACTTCACATTTACCTTCTATTCTCTTTACTCTACTGCCATTTATAATTATAGAATTTCTCATTGATGTACACCCTAAATCTAAAGAAAAAATGTCTTTTAATAACACTCGAAAGTGCATCTAATATGTGTTGTTCCATTCTCGAGTTATAACATTAACAAACATTTGTTATACCGATTAACACTGTATTGAATAACATGCTTCGAATTTGTTTCACCGGCTTTATCCTCCCGAATTGTACTATAATTATCTGCTATCCATTCACTTTTGAACAATTATATAATCATTTAGCTATAACTGTTCCACTTCGCTTATGGAAAATTACAAATCTCTTAATATGAAATTTAATTCTAGGTCAGAACATTCCACAAACACCTGATCCGTTTTCCCACCTGTATTCTACAATGGACCATTCGACTAACCCATAAAAATCTACAGCTGTATTACGTCGTACATCAACATCATTGTTGGTGGTTACTGGTTAACCAGGTCAAATCTCTCAATGCTGGGCACAATGTGTTCATGTAAGCGTTAGGAGAATTAGTATGTTCCTATTAATATAATACTTACGTATTACCTGAAAAATCTCTTACAAGGCTTATATTATTCATTATTATTATTATTCAGCTAGCTACAATTCAAGTTTTTCGTCTCATATTCGTATTGACTGTCAGTCTTCTGTAAACTCGTTACTTGCAAATTAATTATTATTACTCATTGAAGTATGATACATAATTTCTAATAGGACTAAGTAATTCCTTAAGCCTTTTTATGAAAAACAAATTTCTATATAATGCAGTAACGAGCTATATAATCAATTGTTCGTTTTAATTTCATCGTCATCATCATCATCATCATCAGCCTGTCTGAGTCCACAGTGGACATTTTAATTTGGTATAACAAAACTCTATTTTATATACCTAATCGGACTAGTAGGTGCCTCCGGCTATGACGATCTACACAAGATTGCAGGCAATAACTGGGTGCGGCAAACCGTGGTTCGCGCGCGACGGCGCTCGTTAGGAGACGCTTATGTCCAGCAGTGGACTGAGACAAACTAATGATGATCATGTAATCCATATCAGATCAACCTAGCGATTTGTCCCGTATTATTTTTATAATTACCATAAAATATTAATCACCGTCTTACCACCTGGAACTCCGATTACTATATCAATTTAAATTCACGCAATGTGCTTTATAAATGTAATAATGACATAAAAATAATTGTAATATTGCTCTTACGATACAAATTGCTTGTTTTGAATCATGTATAAAAAAGATCGAGTACTAAGGTGGAACTTAAATTTAATATTTTAATAACACTACGTTAGTCAAGTTAACTTTAAACAAATTTGAATTCGAATAGCGATTATATTTTGACGATGAACACGATGTTAATATTATAATTATGTAACACCCGTCAAACTCCAATCGCCTTCAATCATGAGATAAGAACAAAAACTGGCCGTGAACTTGACTACCGGGTGAAAGTTACAAGGAATTTACCAAGTGGGTTACATGCGCGACATGTGTAAGCAATTAGCAATATATTAGGGGAAATATTGAAGAAGAAGATTAATGCACTTGTGCTATTATTAAAATTTACAGGTAAATATGAAAAGAGAAAGTAATAAAGGGCATTCACCTCCCAAAGCTGTTGACCCGCCGACAATTTGGAAATTCATGATTTATGTGATTTGTTCTTATAACGATTCAAAATTTAAGCTCATAAAGTATAGATATTAGATTATTTGATGTATTGATCCAACATATTATGCTACGTACTATTTGTTAATCGCACCCCAAACTCACGTTTTAACTGCAAAAGCACATGGTTAGTACTCTGGAAAACTAAATCAGACTATATGTAATATAATTGAAGTAAAAATGAAACCTTAGTTGTGCTTTTAGGCATCGAAACATTAGTACGCGACCACCCATTAATCTTGATTTATTAATTTTAATTAAAAAATCAAGGTTAATGGTTGGTCGCGTAAATAAATCAAGATTAATAAAGCAAGATTAACAAATTAATAATTTTGATCAATATTCAAAAATTAAGTCATCGTTAAAGAATTGGTCTTTAATAATAAAAGAATATTATTTCGCAAATTTTTAGTGTTATAAAAAATTCTATCTATTTAATTAACTGTTTTTTTTCATATCATAATTAGGTTTTTCCGTGAAGATTTAAGGAATTTAGTACATATTGCTAAGTTAAAATAAAGCTCTATCTTCGGTCCATTAACAGATGTATGATTTAATAATTTATTAAGCTTATTACTTATCCGAAAAAGATTCCACTCATCTTAGCGCTTAATGTATCAAAGTAATTATATACTTTTATCCATTAAAGTTACCATACATTTGTAACAAATAATCTGTTATTATCCGTGAGTTTTCTAATAAATGAACTAACTTTGTTGAGTCAAATCTCATCCATGAAAATACTCACTTAGTTAAAACAGTATAATTCCAGATATTATCAAGCTGTATAAGCGAGGATAGGAAATTTTGAGCGTGACTTGCCATTTTAGTTGAGCAGCGTGGCCCTAAAAGCATTTTTTAATATAACTTATTATTCTTTATCTAAGTTTTCTTATTCTAAATACGAAGTCCATTTAAGGACAGTCCTACTTTAAAGTGTGCCAAGGTGAAGCAAATAAACTAAGCACGGCGCGGACAGTAAAATTGTCTTTAGTGCGGTTTCACGTTCAAGATGTTGGTTATCCGGTAAATTTATAATTTTCTCACGCCATTCCTATATAGGTATTTAGAGACACTAAAATTATTTCGAAAGCGTAGGTTTCATAACGACATATTAATCTTAAAATAAAGGTTTCTCGAAAGTTCTGACGTGCATATAGTCAGACCACGTATTCGTTCTACATTGAGTAGGTACATTCAACTTTGTAAAAATAACCAGTATCGTAAAAATATTAAAATACAATATTATATTTTTGTCCCGGATTCGCAGTGATTTTAAAAATTTAATAAGAATAAACTTTTAATATTCATGAAAAAAGAAGTAAAGCAACCAGTAAATAAAAACTTATTAAACTAAAACACCTAATAATAAAAAAAAAACAAAAAGGTTTTAAATAACTATTGTAGAAAATCAGTTGTCACTTATTTTTTCTTCAATTTATTGTACAATGTAATTTCATTTAATTCCGTATTAAAGTACAATTTAATGACAAACATTGGAAAGCTTGATGCAACTGAAATCATAAAGCCAAATACTTATTGTTATATCGTCGACTTAAGGGCCCTTTTGCCTTACCAGAGAGCACCGATTCCAAAATATTCTTCTTACAATTTAACGTCAATATTAGGGAAACCAAAAAAAACAAAACTGACCTTCATAGACCTAAAGACAGCTGAAGTTAGACCGGAGGCGCTAATCGAGTTACCGACAGAGCCTCAACCCGGACTTTCGTTGTGAAAGCGTGCGCACACCTCGCTCGCCACGATGGTCAAAGGCTGAATTAAAATTGTGAACACACGAGAGACGAAATAGCCAATTTATTCACATAAAATTTACATGTGATTTCGAAAAGATATTAAAAGCATTTACTCAAATCGTCAAAGGCTGAACTAAATTTCAGAAGAGATGTGAGACGAAATGGGCAATTTATTCACATAAAAACTCCATGTGATTTAGGAAATGTGCCAGAAGATAAAGAGCATTTACTCGTATGGTCAAAGGCTGAACTAAAATTATGAGCACATGTGAGACGAAGTGGGAAATTTATGCGCATACAATTTACATACTTATGGTATCAAAAAAGTTTCAGAAGATAAAAACGGGATTTACATATATCACAATATTATTATTAATTGACCAGCATGGCAGAAAATAGCCTTAACGCTCTCATTCTCTGAGGATACGGAGATTTACCTACGCCGCCCAACAACATAACGATTAAAAGGGGTCCAAATTCAGAATATATCACTAGAAAAGTATAACGTATGACAAATAAAATTAAATTAATACCAGGCAAATTACGTACTTACTTAAAAAAAGGAATAAACAACGAAAAACGAAACATGTAGACATATTTCTTCGTAGGAACAGTGTTAACATGAAATTGCATTTAAATATAGGAATATTCCTAATTCTCATAGGATTATTCCTAACTATTAACAACGTATTACCACAAAACTACTGTATATAACATTTTAAGTGTGCTATTAATACTCTAAACGTTTTTCGCAGATGATTTATACTCGTAATTCACAACCAGGACCCCGATCGAGGGTTCCTCAGTGTATATCTAAGGATGGGTCCTGGGTCCTGCTTATCGAAGCAGCCACACTTGTAATCACTCGACCAACGAAGCAGTCAACTTTATCTTACATAGTCATATCTTACATTTATCTTATCTCAACAGTAGCAGAGATCATTGAATGCGTTCAATAATTTCACTGGGAGGTATTCTGCTCTTGAAATCAAAAGTCGATCAAGTAAACATGCAATCACGGACATAGATTGAATAGACGCGGCAAATATTGAGATGACAGTCATAAAGATGGAAGTGTAAATAAGTTTTTAATATCTTATGAGAGTACGAACGTCGCATGATTAGTTTACGTGCCGTGTAAAATGTTCTATATTATTTGTTTCTCCAACATCCTTCTTTTTGTTGTTGTTTTTTTTCATAACATCACGCCTGTAATGTCCAAACGGTAGGCAAAATGGTATTCCACGTTCACCAGTTAAATTTACATCCCATGGAATAGGTTGTGAGCCTATTGCCATACACCGAGCACAAAGCCAGACTCCCAAGCACTACTAGAAAATCTAAATTAGAAAAATACAATAGTACCCGACGCGGGATTTGAACCCAGGGTCTGCCGATCGACAGTCGCGTTCGCAACCGACCAACGAGGCTATCGCAAGCAAATGATTTGTTGGTAATTGGAAAAATATTCACGTATAACACCTATGTTTAATATGGTTGTTTGTCTTTTTATGGTTATGATTATTATCATTCTCTAAATATTTGATTTTATGAAAAAAATAAAGCCTTCAATGGTTTGTTGACTATTGATAAAAATATGTTTAATAATAATGCACCATACTCATCATAATAAATTTCTTACCCACTGCAACTAAAATTCAGCTAGCTCGAACCTTACTTTTCCCTATACTTGACTATGCTGATACATGCTATTTGGATGCAACTGAGAAGCAATTTGATAAACTCGAGCGCATTCAAAATATAATTATTAGGTTCATATTTGGCCTACGAAAATATGACCATGTTTCCGAACACCGCACTAAGCTCAAGTGCCTCCTAATTCACCTTCGTCGGAATACTCATATCTTTTTTACTCTCTACTGCGTGCTGTTTGACCCTACAACACTAGCGTACTTAAAAGAACGCTTCCATTTCCTTGGAACGTCGCACGACCGCTTAATGCGTTCGGCAGAAAATCTTACCTTACGTATACCAGCACATTCCACGTCGTCCTCTTCTGTTTTGGCGGTGCGACTGTGGAATGCTTTGCCACTGAATATTCGATAATATATTTGGTTACAATAATATTGGCACAGCCTACTGCAGAATCAGCAGAGCAAGTGTGGAGACGTACGAAAATAATTATTCACATGTATAGGTTTTACGCAAAGTGGCTGGCAGTGGTTGGATGCGAAGAGCTGACGATCGAGCTCAGTGACGTGCCATTGGAGAGGCCTATGTCCGGCAGTGGGCGGGAGTAGGCTGCTAATCATGATGATGTTAGGTATTTATTTATGAATGATATACCATTATAAATTGCTCTTGCATCCTAGCAGATCACGTCTAAATCCCAGTAACTCTACAGCGCCACGCGCACGACACGCGCAGCCTGTGGCACGCGCTCTTGAAAGCGGAACGAATCAGACACTACTTCATCTAGTTATCTGTGTAATATTGCGTCTGCTAAATTGTAGCAGATACCTATACCCAAAATTCTATGCAGTAAAAGTATACTTGTCCGTCATTTATATATAAATCATTGCGCACGTACTACAAAAATTAATCGCACGCAGGAGCGTGAGATTTGATGTAAGTAGTTAATATAATATAGAGAAGGAGTGTAGGATGCTAAAGTTTCTTATATTATAGGTATAATATGCTTTAAAAATATATCAAATTGTTTACGATCATCACCCTATCCAGCCTATTTAAGTCCACTGCAGGATATAGACCTCTTCTTAAGTATTTTTACCCATAATCCTCGAGCTGGGCATGCGGCTTGGGGATCGCAGAGCACGGTTGCTCGCGCCTACACTGCTGCAGAAGTGGAACGCACCATGCCACGACCTACCAGTGATATTTGGTTGCGATATTTAACAAAAATTCATTGTTTACTTTATAGTTTTAATGTAAATATATGTAGACTGGCTTTGGCTCATTAAGCAAGGTTCCTTACGGGGTAGACAGAGGACAGCGAAAGTCAAATATCACTATACTGTCAGACCTCACATACTTCTACAATAATTACTCTCTTTATAAAAGATCGCCGATTTTTAAACTTCTGACCCCCATTAGATAGTATCTGACCAATTGAATCAAGATAGATACTTCTTGAAGTCGCTCGGTATCTCGCATCTAGCAACATCCATATTGACTACCTGTTCTGTCATTCTTTCATCGGTAATTGTTTCTATATTATTATTCTATGTAATTGTTTACATTAATGTTCATTTCAAAAGATGGAAAATTGTGTAGAGACTTAACAAGCCTATAGCTCCATGGATTAGCGAGCCTGACTGCTAAACCGGATATTCTGAATTCGATTACCACCCTGTATATTTTTGTGTCGAGCGATTGGATCGCGTTTATGTTAAAATATATATATACATATCTATGTACCTATATGATACAGCGAAAAGCGATAGAATAATGAAAGCATTTATAGTGATATGTCCACTAAAGGCGTAGGGATAAAATTTCTTAAGGTTCATGAAGTAATAATACGTTTATTGAAACTTTCATATTTATAATTATATAACACGCGCAGGAAGACCCCAGAACGTCTCCTTCCTAAGTATGTCTCTTGGTCATTCGATAACCGGTCTATTGCGGTTTCCACCGACGAACTAAACGAGTTTAACCGATGCGGGTCGTTTAAGGAAAAACTTCGCCAATATTTACTTCTACAGCCTACGGATTTTATTGTAACTAAATAAATAAAGTAGGACATATTTATGTCTAGAGTCCTAAATGAGAAGAAAACTGTACCTACAGTTATAGAAGACTTGACAAAAACACGGTAGTTTTTTAGAATATAATTTGTAACAAAATCATGCTTTAACAAATACTTATGTTATAAGCACAAGGTATAAATACGTAACCTATGATCTTAGAACACTAAAATGCGAGTCTAAAATGTCAACCAATAAGCCCTCGCGGCCGTTTATGGTTTTGCTTAATTTAATTGTCTATGAAACTGCATCGTACCCGATGAAATAAACATGCCTATAAACTCGATTTCTGATGTGCGAAAATTGCTCTCTCCCCGCTTGGTCTTTGGTAATAATACCAGTAGTGTTGATGGTGTCCACTTATGTTGGAGGTGAGATAGGAACATCATCTATCAGACGGTGGAGCCCACTACGCTGGTATAATCCACATTAGTGTAAAAGTGACTTGGCTAACCGGTTGGTCGACCACCGTTTCGGTTGACAGATCTGACAATAATTAAATTTAATTGTAATAATATTCATTTAAAAATATCATTATTAATCAAGTAGGCATGTACTTAATTTACGTATCAGTACGTACCTAAATACATATTTTTAAATCAGTTATCACCATATTCTCTCTAGCGTTTCAACTAAAACTTTCATTTTCTTTATTGTTCCATAAATTAAAAAAAAAAAAATGAAAGATGTGTAAAAATAATATTAAATAATGATCGACCCATTTGCAATTCCACTGTTGGAATATGGGTCTCCCCTCATATTGAGAGGATTAAGACAATAGTCTGCCACGCTGGCCGAGTGCGTGTTGACATACTTCACATATTAGATTTTTTTTTTAATTCTAAGATGTGCATGTTTCCTCACGGTGTTTTCCTTCACCGTTAGCAAGTGATATTTAAAATTAAAAACGCATTTTTTGTTAAGGGGTGCACGTCATGGATTTAAATCCAGTACCCCCGGAAAGGGAGGCTGAATTCTTAACCACTAGACTAACACTTACGAGTAAAACTACTTCCGCTAGAACATTAAATTTTATTGTTATTTTTATATTATGGATAGGCATAAATTAGTTTTTAAAATAAGTATGTGGTTATTAATTTGGATATTTAACTCATAATAAGTTAATGTGTAGGTATATTACGTGGAGTATCCAGCACGTTTATTTCTTCTTAGAGACTAGCAATGATAAGTCCAACAAATATATACAGTCACTCTCGTAATCCCAATACGGTGGCTTATGGATAAACGATATAAATTAACCAATTGTTATGAAGTTTTTGGACGAGCACATCTAACAGTGCCAGAGGCTTTTTCAATGAAGGTGCTTATAAAGATTCGTTACGAAATGGTGCCACGCTAGTTGTATCGACAAATATAATGTTTGTGCTTAATTTAATCTCCTAATACACACATAAAACTGATGAACAAGTGATATAAAGTGCTATTTTACGCCTCACAGTCCACTTGGCTCTTACTTAATCTACTTACGGTCTAATACTTAACTCTGTTTAACTTGATAATGTCATATTAAGCAGCACGTGTTGCGCAAACAGTGAACATTAAATACCCGTTAAAGCAAACTTCTATTAGTTACATATAAGACATTTCCCTAGATATGCGATGGGTCTAGAAAAAACTGGTTCAACGACGTGCCTTCGATGAACTTGATACGAAGCGGATCGTCTGGTTCCAAGTTAAAATGATACCGCCATACATTTTTATAATAAGGCAAAGTTGGTATTGCTGGACTACCCACTTTTTGTCTACACTGGTAAGCGGGTAAACGGGTCACGTGGTGGCAAGTGATCACTGTGTTGTATGGACTCTGACAACTAAGAGAATTCAAAAATACACTGTCTATCTTCTTTGACATTCCACAGAAATACACCATTTACACGAGAAAAAAATTATAAAAAATGTCTATAATAAAAATAACCATAAAATATATGTGCTATCTACTGGAGACGTTAACGATTTAAAAATAAGAAAAAGAGAGAACGAGAAAGATTGAAATCTTCAAAAATAGGCTACTGCCGTCAAACGTAATAGGAATTCAAAATAATGTCAATTCTTTTTGTTAATATCTTTCAATCCTATATGATTGCGGGGTATTAGAAAATTACTAATGTAACAAATTATGAATCAACTTGTTAGTACTATCTGATACATAGATATTATGTAAATGAACCATATTCAGGTCGAACAATATAAAAACATACGAATACATTTTGCGAATGAATCTCACAGACGTTATACAATTTGAAATTCACGGGCATCGAATACTGTCAAACATGCAGTCATTCCGATAGGTACTAACTTTCTATAACTAATGTGCTATTTAAACATCGAACGCGTGTGAAACAAGATTTATATGTAACGTCACGCACAACATTCAAATATGATATTCGCTTTCATTTCAAACGTGTTACGATTTCCTAAACTGATCCAATGACGAGTTGACACGATTAAATGGGAAGTGTTGGTAGGCTCATATGTGTAAAAATAAAGTTATGCCTTGTGTGTTTAAATGTTGACGTACACTCCTGTGTACCCTTTTTGTTGGCATATTCAATTACCTTTTTTTTTGTCGGCATGTTCAAGTCGGGAAGTTCATTCATTTTCTGTTTATAACAATGAAAACTTTGGTTATTTCAAACGTATTTACTAATTTAAATTGACTAAAAATTGTAAGGTCGGAAATAGAATATGAGTAATATTTTAATTTCAAGCATTAGATAACATTATGCAAAATATTATTTGTGGTTAAGCTTGCACGTTAATTGTCAAATTTTAAATCATTCATTATCGAACCTTTTATCATTCAAATCAGTGTGACAGACTAAGAGAGAAGAAACGCCTATCCTCTTTTAATCTGCCATATTGATTATGTCCAAAGTGGACACATTTTACATGCTCTAGAAAACCTTATATAAAACTTTAAAATGTGCAAATATCTAGCCAGATATACTTAATTTTAAAATACACAACATTATGTAATAATTGGCCGCCTATATTTGAACCTAAGGTTCCGAAGGTGTAACGCAAGTAACGCAGGCAGAAGGTGCAGCGTTGAATTCTAAGCCATTAGGTTATTACTGCTTCAATTATTCGAAACTTATAATGACTATCTCTGATGTAGCTAGTAGACTTTAATAGAACAACATAAATATTACTGCATATGAAGGCTAACGAATAAAATATCCATTACACTAAATAGCGTAAATAACAATGATAAATGCTAAATACTTAAGACGAAGCAGATTTAGACAATTAACCAAATTATGAATTATGGTAAATTTAGAAACAACTTTCACGAATATTATAATGCGATGGCGGTGGAGAAACGTGGAATTTCTAAAGTTAAAAATGTGGTACACATTATAACTACTGAGCAATTTACTCAATAATTTTCTTTCCATTGATTGCAGTTGAGATGTCAACGCAAATTCGCTGGCAGACAGTGAAGTTCAAACTGCTGAGAAGATATGAGAAATAGATAAAACAACAGATGAACGGCATACTTTCAAAAATTTTAAATCATAACTTCCAGTCAACAAGAATGGAATACAACCGTGCACGCACTACTGGCCACAATAATGCCTTTTGTTTAAAGTATATATAATTATTTAAAGATACCAAAAATTCTGTTGATAACAGTAATGCAATGACAATGGCAAGAAAACTTCGAGATGTTTATACGAGTGACAATAGAAGAAAACCATCGTTATATACATTAGTAGCGAAAATATATTTCTTTGTGTTATTAGTTATAAGTTTAGGAGTTATTGAGTGTAGTGAAAATAATACGGACGATGATATAAAGCAAATAGAAAATGATATACCTAAGAGACTAAAGTTAGTAGAAGCTATAACGGGTAAGGCTTTTGTGGGTGATGTATATCAAAATGGTACATTTCGGACTGGGAATTCCTTGTGGGACGATATTCTTAATGAGTGCACGGTAAAACCAACAGTAGATTGTTTGCAAAAGAACTTCTATGCGTATCTGTATAACAGTTTAGATTTTAATGGTAATGTGGACGTGTCTAGTGGCATGTGTTTTACTAAGAACAACGTAGACGTGAATAAATACAGCAAGGAAGCGAATATCATCTATCAGACGGGAAGTAAGGCCGTGAAGGACGGAGCTAAGGGAAGAGCATTCGAAGAAGAAAATGAAATTGACGATGAAGAGGAATCAGGTGAGTGGGTATTTATTAAGACAACTGCATACTTCCTTTATGTTCATAAAAATATTTTTGAACGCTTAATTATTAATATGAAAAGTTGAGGCACAAAAATATTACTTTAGGTAATAGGAATACCATGTTTGTAATTCTGAAAAAGAACACATAAAGAAGTCTTTATTTCAAAGAGCATAGGGAAGAATAGAATAAGACAAAGAAAAGACTAGGAAAGAGAAAGTGAATATATATGTTAAAAGCACTTACCATCCAATGATTTATTTCCAAAAATTCTTCTGCCATTAGTTAATAACAGAATTTGTTCATATTGGGACGGCAAAAAGTAGAAGAATCCTCAATTTTATTAAGTCACTATTGCTCGATCATTTCACTAGCTCGTTAGTCCAAATCAGTGACCCTAATTGCTAACCCAGCGCTTAAGTTCAACTGCTATCAGGACAAATATTTGTGAAATGAGTACCAATATTACGTGTGTATATTATTATTAGGTATCCTAGTTTGTACCCTGTTGCATTAGCACAATTTCACATGGAAAGTACATACGCTCAATATTCATAAACCCTTCACAGTATCTCGTTCAAAGCGTAAGAAAGTGTCCGTTACGGCCGTGAAAACATTCTTGTTTTAAACAATAAGCTGTTTCCTTGACATCCATGTCACATCAGCAGTTAAGTGGCTTAGAAACTTGATGTTTACCATCCACATAAAACACATTTGTATTTGTTTTATATTACACCTATTAGCTTTTATTTAGGAAACAAACACACGAAGACCATGCGCTTTTGAATGTTTATAATGTGCACTTTTGTTCAAATTCTAGTCGATATGTGGATCTGTTATCGTTGTTTCTTTTCGCTTGTTTGTTCATCGTTGTTAGATCATCGATTATATTATAATAAATAAATAATTAAATTTTAATTATTACATAATGAAAAAATAACATTCATATTTTAAACTTAACCCGTTAATAATTATTATTTAAAAACATAACTCTATGAAAACCCGCAAAACACCAGGCGCATGTAAATAAAAAAATTAAAAGAATACTATTTTTTAAATTAAATTTTAGATATAATATAGTATTATTAAATGCCATTAATTGTCTATTACAGTTTTATCGTTTAACATTTGAGCTTTTAATGATGAAATCTGGTTTAGAGACAACTTAAGCAACGAGTAGATTCAGTCCCTTTAAAATAAAGTATTACTTAAGTATTATAGAGAAATTATTCAGTTGTTAATGCAAAGTCTTAGCTGAGAAGTGGATACTTATTTATTGAGCATGCACAGTAATGGCATTGTTAGCGCAAACTATATTGACATAAGTGAAATTGGTCATATTTACAAGATTTCGAATCACGAGAACGCGTCGAACTGACCCCGTTACACGCACGTCCTACTTGCTATACTACCTTTAAAATACAAACGGCGGAAGCCATAGAAAGATAAAGAGATAATATTATAGATATAAAAAAGATCATTTCATAATATGACAACATTACTCTATTTAGCCACTTTCGACCTTTACCGAGTTTTAAACGCATATCGATGTCTAAGAAGTCTCAATTCAACAGACGGCATAAAAACTATGCAATCTTTAAGTTGAAATAAATCATAATAAAAAAGAAGATAGTCATAATATTACTCTCATATACATATTACTCTTGTGTCTTGAAACAAGACGGGTTTTATTAAAACAAAAACCAGTGAAGTAATGAAGGAAATAAGTCCAACAGAAAGTAGAAAAAAGTTACCATTACTTTAACTTAAATTAAAAATCCTGTAACTAAAATTGTTATAATTTGTCACTTTGCTAAGTATAAGTATAAGAAATGCTTTTCAGTTGATTACCTCCATAATACATAGGTATAACCATCACGGAGTGCACTAAGCCTCTGACGTCACACCTAATCACACCATAACATCTGTTCAGAATGGCGTAGCAAAGTTCAAGGTCGGAGGCCTTCTGGAACTTTTAACCGTCTTAATTGACTTAAGGTAATCAGGAGGTTAATGGATTGTCTACGTACGTTAGTTAATTTTCGAGTGAATTTTGTTTATTTGTATGTATTTTTAATATAGATTATTTTTTTGTATAAAATTGATCGTGATCATACTTCACACCGAGAAATGGATTCAGCATGGTTTAATGTGACCTGTCCTACCTTATTTCATTTTGAGGGAAGACCCGTATCTAACCGAAGAGTGATAGTTTTAAAGAAGGCATATTTGCAAAGTCTAATATTGTAAATTTTCTTGTGTACTGTTCTTCTCACATGCCTCGAGCCACGTGGCATGTGCCACGTGCTAGACATAGGCCGCCCCGCACCGTAGGAGGTCTGCTATCCAATCCACCACGCTGATCCAGTACGAACTGAAGAACACTATCCGATTTCCTTGTTGTAAACGGACTACAAACGTTCAGTAGTAAACAAATTGGAAAGCAATGCCGATAAAGACACACTGTAAGTGAAAGTAGTTCAGGGCAATTGATACATTTAAACCCTATTTTCTGTGACATAAGGTTCATATTAAATCATAACATATAGTACAGTGCTTTTATTATTTGGTCGTTACTTGTATAATACCTGTAATAGATTAAGCACCTTATGCTGTGGGGTTAAAAGTTATATTGCATTGCGTAAATGTAAGATTCGTTTTTATTGTTGTATGTACAGTGAACTAATTAAAATTGTTAGAGGAATTTGGTTGGTTTTGTGAACGCTTTATCGAAATGTGTTTAATGTTTATACCTTACCACCAATGTAAAGATCTTAAAAACATATAACTATTTGTATTTTGTATTTTATTTGCATATTTAATTTTTATATTTATTTTATTTATGTATTTTAGTACTTTTTTTATATAAATGTGGAAATGTAACATCACGCCTGTAATCACCGAAGGGGTAGGCAGAGAACTGCAGCACACTCCCACGTTTCACCAGCTATGTTTATGTCCTCTAATGGTGAAGGTCGTGAGTCTATTGCCATTCACTGGGGTCATCCAGACTACGTTTCACTTCCAGATATTTCTACTAGAAAATATAAGTCAGAAAAATCCGATAAGAAATTAATTAAAAGTTCCTTCCAAATATTCTGTTTAATAAACTAAACTATTAGATTAGGTAGGTTTGGTACATTAGACATATTGGCGTTACACACCCGCATATGTATACACATAGGTTGCCGAGTGCAGATTGCCACACTTAACGTGCCTTAAAGAACGTGGACTTTTTCATTGATCGAGTGGATGCATGCGCCACTGTTGATCGAGAGCTCCTGCGTTCGATCCCCGGTTCAGGTACTGTTGGATTGTAATTCCTAGGAGCGGCTCGAAGTCTGGATTTGTGCCCTATTTATGGCATTGAGCTAACCGGCTTAAATATCACAGTCGAATCGTACGATTGTACTACACTCCTCTACCTACCTCTTCAGGTCCTGATATCAGAGAACATTCTATTTTTTAAGAACTCTAAGGTTTAAAGGCTTCCTCACAATGCTTTCCTTCAACGTTATAACAACTAATATTTAATGTTAAAACACATTTTATAACGAGGGGTGCGCCAGATTCAACCCTAGGAGCCCGCAGTGAGACGCCGAATTCTAGACCCCTAATCTAACGCTGATTGATTAAAAAGATTAATAAAAATTACGCTAAAGCTGGCCTTCCATAAAACAATATAGATATAGAAGGAGCTTTCGATTCTTCCGTGATGAAAAAGTTGTGTCGTGCGAATCAACAGACAATAAGTTACGTGTCATAGAAAATCGGAATCGTAACGTGCTCCATATATCCCATAGTTGATGCAATAGAAAATTCTCAAATCGCTATTAGCGGATGTAGCACGTGTGAATGTGATCATTTATGCGAGCAAAAATATGTTACTGTTTAATAGAATTGAAGACGGGACAAACAGCTTAAATTGGACGTAACTATGTTATCAACCTATTAAGGACGAGTAGATGAATTATTTTTGAATTAGTTGCATAGTATTAGATATAGAAAACGTAAACTTTTTTTGAAACACTAGTTAAAATAAATAGAAATAGGCTAGAATATTCTTCCATTCCAATGTTAGATGCGGGTCTCCTCTCAAAGTAAAAAGCCATGTTCGATATTAAACAATTCTAACGATTCAAATGAATATTTTAATACAATTAAGAGTTGAAACTTTAAAGCTTTACAAAATTGCACATTGCATTCGTATGATTGTAAATATTTAAAAAATAAAGCCTCTATGTTACTGAATGTTGGTCTTTATGATCGGTTAGAAAAGACAGTCTTACAACCGGGAGTGATTTTAACCAAGTGTGAGTCTATTGCGTCTGTTGCGATTTTGCCTTATTGCTTGTTAGATATTTAAAAAGTTCAGATATTATAGTTATTCGGACTGTCTACTGTGCTCCTAGCATATTCTTTATCTCTAACCCCCTTCACGATATGATTATATAAAACATGTAATAACACTTATGTTACATTTAATTTTATATTGTATCGCTCATTAGGTATTGCATCAAAACTTCCTTCATATCCATTGTTATTACTTATTACTACTTACTACCTCTGACATTTGTACCTACTAAAAAAAATTATTATTGTATAC
>DWME01003688.1:0-17695 GCA_018244795.1 Parelbella ahira ahira
AGAGCTAAAAACAAAGACGATAGTAAGAAGCTGATAGCCAACCTTCACTAGTTGGAGAGGCACTACAAGAAGAAGAAGAAGAATTGTGAAACGCTCTATTTAGATCTGAGTGTCTATGGATTGCTCAGTGGCATGTCAAAAGAGCGTACGACAGCTAATATTCCTCTGAGACTACATTTCTGAAACATTATGTAGGGTACGTATTTATCTATCTACTGATATCTTCACGCCAAGTCTTTTACGGGTTAGACAGAGAGCACCGAGTGCCAAATATATCTATCCTTGCAAACCTGCAATGCTTCTTCTACATTGTTTAGTTCTTCTAATAATAGTATTTAAAACAACCACTGAAATAATCAAAGAAAACATCCGCAGTAGCGGTCTCCATATTCCATAAAGCATAAATCGCACAAGCGTCGACTCGTTTAGAAATAAAAAGTAAAAGAACCGTGCGAACAAAAGAAAATATAAACTTTTTCTATTCCACTTTTATGCAAATATAAATGTAAGTCACAAAGAAGACAAAAAAAGTCCAACTTACACGCAAACAAACACTTTTTTTATCTGTGCCTCGCTTTTACTAGAGAAAACAGATAAAGAAAAAATCTTAAAAACGTAAATCACGAGCAATATTTCGAGTATCTTTGTAAAATATACACTTTTTAACTCATCATCAATCACACGTTACGGTTATTTAAAAAAAACCTATTTCCATTGCAATATACATTTTAACGACTTCAAAAGGAAAACTATTTTTAATATCTCCACTTAAACATACAAAAATATGGGAAGAAATTCAATTTGCGAGTTGGTTTAACAAGATTGCCATTTCCCAATAAGATACTGAACTAATCGGATATGTCCATTAGATCAGTACTTTGTCCAAAACAAGTGAAACTCGAATTCAATTAGGACGTGATGGATTACAATGAACAAAACCTGTTAGCTAACAGTAACTCCCGGCTTGGGAGAATTTGGAGACGTAGCGCTGTCTGCTATGAAGGAAAATCAGTCTCGCCTTATTTTTTCCTTCGCTGTACGTGTTCTGGGTACTGATACTAATAGTAACTATAATAAATACATTTAATACTAGGTTAATAATTATACTGCAATAAGTATATTAGATAATATGAGACGTTGTACGCATATTTCGTTATATAGGGAAATATTTCATTAGAAAAATAGTAACAGATAGAAAATCTTATAGACGACTATACCATTTAAAATATGGACATTTCCCCAGTCTCTTCCCAACAGAACTGGGCTCCGGGGAAACGCATATACATAAATTTGCATAAAATTTGGCCATAATTTTACAAGCAGATTGTCTGACTTCAAACCGCCACGAGAAACAAAGGTTTTTTAAATGCTCTTGTTTACAAGAATAACATATTTTGCAAAATATAAAACGGAGCAAGGGAGACAGATAAAAGCCAAAAATAAACAATTTGTCTAAATGAACTTTTCTGAATTTATGTATACGTAACGAAAACTGAGTTTTCTCATTATTTGTCTATGTGATAAAAGGATAATTATTTTAGAGAAGAAAGTTAGTTCGAAACGCAAAGTTAACAAAGTACCCTACAAAGTAAGAACTGATCATTTTATAATTAGAACGAAACTTTGGCCATTCATTACCGAGAGAGTAATTATAAAGTCTTGAAGTTATTTGCTCACCCGGTAAAAACAAGTGCTGCGATGAGATAACGGAACTTACATTATTGTACAAAACGCACGTCAAGTCGGTAAAGATATATTTGACTCTAATTTCCTTGTTCAGACCCTAGCAGAATATTATGGTTTGTTTTACTATAATACCATCAGGCCAGGTCTTTTACGGAGTAGACAGAGAGCACCAAATGCCAAATATCTCTAACCTGGCAGTCCAGATGTGTTGCATCTACATTCATCGCCCCTTTACTCGTATTGTACTGTATCTGACCTATTTGCTAAAGACTGCTAAGTATTGGTCTCCTTCGATAGTAGATACCATCGACATTCGCAATGTATATCTGATATAAGAAGACAAGACAGCATTACTTCTGTAACTCTCAACAGAGCAACAGTACGAATATGTACAACAATGGCTGTATTGAACTATGACTGTGTAAACTGAAGTCCAACTGAAGAAGTTGTACCGCCGCGTCTGTTTCTGACGCGATGCTTCCATTGTGTACCCGTTTCAAGATGTTGGAGGCAGATATAGTAAAACGCGAGCCGGCACAACTTGGATCAAAATAGCCTTGGGGCAATACGTGCGGCGCGACAGGAGATGTTGCTACTTGCATTGGGTGGTTAGATAGTTCTTAGCGACTTTACGTAAGTAGAAAAAATGAACGATACTAAATTTACGAAATAGATTTATGAGGCGAGTTTAAATTGTAAACTATGAAAGATGTACCCTTGGCTGTACGTATTTCGATCCAATCAATGACGTTTTAAAACAGGACTCAATAAAAACTCTTTAATAGACGACTTTGCACGATGAACTTTATGAATAGAGAAGAAAAGATTGTATAGGATAGCAGATGGACGAAATCCAGTCTCTGCGTACTGTTATGGGTAATAGGCGTGACATTTTGTAAATACATATCTGTGGTAGTCCATGGACTGCAGCGAACTCGAAAATCGATTTGATACTTTATTATACCAGAAGAACAATGTATTTAATTTGTTCTCTATTTCATAAGTAACACAATTCATAAGTAAGAAAAATCTATTTATTCTTTTCCTGTCACTTTCACGTCCGGTCACTTGTCGTTTAAGGCTTAAATTATTTACTGGCCAACCTTTTCCTTTCCAACAAATGTCCTCGTCCATAAAACTTCATTTTCCTTGTTAATAGTGAACTTAACATTACATATAATAAATTTAAGATTAGAGAATTAAAAGCAGTCAAAATTCTCGATCAGTATAAGCGACCTACCTTTAAGGAAGTATCATCGTTCCTACCGAAGACCTCACGTACCACAGAATACGTTAATCTAAATGAAATCCGCAATTAAAACTCGTACGTTAAAACTTTATTTACCTTCAGATTTACAGAGCACTGCCAACAATGCGCAATAAATATCCGGGTTTAGTATCGCAACGACCCGGGTTAAGGCCGGGTCACCCGGTCAGGGAACGCGGCACGGATCTTTTAGAAGCCAGAACGCGTGGAATCCTCTTCGTAGGCATAGTGATCCTTCTTAGTAGTACCTTTATAGCTATAACATCACCTTAACCATGTTTATCGTAATACAGCATTGATGTCCCAAAATAAGAATAGTCGCTTCCACACGAACAATCAAACTAACTCATCACAAAGCTACGACTGGCTTGTAGACTACTAGCCAAATCTATGTAAATGTTAGGGCGAAATTCGACACGCTCTATTTGAACTCTGACGCATCTGTAGCCTTGCCCTTGAACATGGACGAGGATTAGATGTCCTTGAGCCACAATTCTGTACATCTCAACATCGAGACGATCGAGAGAACTCTCCATCCTCTCTTGTATTACTTAAATAATTCGTTTTGAATTACTTTCATAAACGTAGAAAACGTAAGATAACGCCTATAATCCCCGAAAGGGTAGGCAGTGGAGTGTAGTACATTCCCACAGTTCACCAGTTAAATTACATTCATCATTCAATTATATTTCGAATAATACTTATCATCCAATGGTAAAATTCATAGATATATCTGAGGTCGTAATTAAGTATATCATGGTTAAATAATTCCCTCAGGGCGCGTGATAGCCGGATCATTATCACATTGGTTTATCGTTCTTGCATCATATTCAGTACTAATTGATCCGGAGTACAGCAACTGTGAAATATCCCCGGAATAATCGATTGACGCTGAATATAATACACGATGTGATACTGGAATAATTTGAATTATAGGGTGAAATGACTGAACATCTGGGTATAGCTTATTTGGATATAACTCATGTGTTTTATGTTTTTTTTATATTAGTCAAAATTTGCATAGAATCAAATTGATTGAGTCATATTTTACGTCGACTGATCATCATTTTTTTTAGAAGGAAAGTCTGTACATAGGTACATATGTCTCGATATTTTGTATATTAATAAAAATTAGTAAGGTTGTAGGTAATAACTTTATTAAAGAAGTAGGTATACAAAATGAGCATTACAAATTAAACTTCCGACCTCCAATAAAAATATTTACATTTTCATAGAAATTAATATGAAAATCAAACTTTTGAAAAGAGCTCGTTCATTTAAAATATTGCACACTTGAAATATATTTCAGGGAATAAAATTAACTGAAACCCGACTTAAGTTACAAACTTTAAATACATATTGATTTCAAATACATTGCGACCAGAATCGAATATTTATTAAACATTTTCGCAAGCCGTGCATCGAACCGATTACCTATTGCCGTATTAGCCGTGCCGGAGACACTAAGCCTTGTACGGTCTTCTCACGTATTTAACACGGTTGAACTAGTCGTTTGATCAGAACTGGCGTCGCATGTCAATAATGACAGCGTATGGACGTACTCTACAATTAGTAGGGGTGTGGTGCGGGGTTGTCTAATTACACGCCGGGGGTTGCGTACACGTAATTGGAGTAGATGTTACTTATCAGGTTTCCACAAACCCCTCGCCTGCCCAATTTAATTTTACTGAGACAGCAAAATTCATGTTAGATTATATGCTTATTGTTGACGATATTCGATCAGGGAATTAGGTTAAGAACATGGAATACAATGCTGTACAGTTATAAAACATACCATTTTTCCTATTAAAGTAATCTGTTTACTATCAATCTCTAACTCTTACCTATTTCGATGCTATTTCAATTACTCAATATTACTCCCATTGCTGTCCATGTTATGGCCCAGACAGCGGTAAAGCGACCCTGACAATGTTCCTTACAATCCAGATTACACTTTTCGCGGCAAAATACATATACGAGTAGGCGCGCACAAAACTGATAGGAGTCCCGCAGATTAATAAATCACTACACAACCCCATTACAGCCCCAAATATTGTTTATCTTTACCTTTCCCGAAATACTGAATCCATGCTTTTAAAATTGACATTTAAAAACTAAATAGGATTGATTTCGTGAATATCCACGGACTTGGCTCATTTATTTAATTCGTTTTTGTCACGACCTGCTTGGCATTGGACAGTCGCCGTATTTCCATGGAAACTATATCCAATTTCAAATAGGACTTGAGATCGTGAGATGTGTTGCGGTGAAGCACCACGCAAGTAAGTTCATGAGCATTTTGGAACGTCTCATACATTGAATGTTTCCACCACACTTTCAACCGCATCAAAACAAAACATCGCTTTTGTTTAAAAAAATAAGCAAAGAATGCGAATTGCGTCAGTAATAATTCTGAACTTGAACCCTAGACAGAAACTTCGACCACTAGTAATTACATTGTAAATAAACTACGGTATACACAATCGGTCCAACTGGAGCCATTTGGCACCTGTCGCCGGGCGGACTGCCAGACTTATAAGTTACACCGTTGGTTCTACAGCCGGGACCATAATCTATCTATCTACATCCAGAGCCGAAGCATGCAACTAAATTCCACATGCAGATATTTCAACTTGGACTCAAACACGGTACAGTACGGTGTTACGGTGATCTACGGAGATCGAACATCTTAACCGTTCTGCTAAATAATACCTATATTAGGACCTTCCTTAATGATAATCAACCAATGAGAATGAACCCCCGGATCACGTGATGCTTGGCTTATACAGAACTATCATACCCACTTGAGCGTCGTTTAATGTGGATAGTCGCACAATTTTCTTACTAACGAATAAACGCACGGTCACCCAGTTGGCAACACTATCGAATAGTTGGAAGCACTATCGTCTTTCATAGGGCGTTTCTGACATCCATACATATATGTATAAATACATACGAGACGATTGAATAGTAAAACATTTTTTCATTTCTTTACGGTCCGAAAACTAAAATACTAATTACTCTAGCATTACTTTGAGACAACACGAGCGGATTTGTTATGTAGAATTAAGCTGTAGTCGCGATAATGATTATGCAGCAGTTAAAACCGCGATGCAAGTTGGTGCATTTTCAACAAAAGCCCGTGTAGCTTTAGTTCGCTAACAATAGCTATCTAATATAATAAGTAGGTATGGGCGCGATGCGGCTATCTCCGCATTAACATAATACAGAAATGGGGTAATGAGCCCGCGCACGCCACTGCAGCCCACACTTAGCCCAGTTTTATTAGCAAAGTTTCGATTTTAGTAGAACCTTCTAGCTTAAAATTTGAATATCAACACCGACGCTGGCACCTCTGTCAGTGAGCCGACATATTCACGAATGGTTTGATGAGGTTTGATTCCAACAAGACGTGAATAATTACGCTCACTTAATTTTACATGTAACTGTAACATTTAATAATTTATCTAACTATCGAGTAAACGTTTTGGGTGAAAATTCATTACAATTTATGGAAAAACTATATATATAACATTTAAATTACCTAAAAGTATTTAATTAAATGAAAAAATTCAAATTCTTGAACGCTGATTCATAACAGATGAAATAAACAAACCAGGTATATTTAAATCAAGGAGCAAATACAACTAGAGTTGCTCAAACTTTATAAGGTATTCAAGTGCATCAGAGCAACACTAATATTTGCTGAGCACTCAACACACCGAGCTACTGCCGATCTATGTTAATGTTCTAACAACCTCACTGTGCAGAGACCAGAATTTCATAAATATTACACAGGCGTTATCTTACATACAAGAACCAGACGAACGAAGAGGAAATAATTTATACGACAAAATCATTAATCAGATATAAGAGAAGTTCAGAATAACAGAACATAATAATCGAGATTCGATGTCTTATTAATATTCATGTATCCTAACCACATGGTCTGACGACCTGAAGAAGACAGAGACAAGCTGCTGGATTTGGAAGGCCCAGGACCGGATGGAGTGGCACCGATTAAGAGAGGCCTATGTGCAGCAGTAGAAATCAAGAAGCTGACGATGATAATGATGAAGGTAATGAATGTATGTGTCGTCAATTACTAACAGTTACATATATTTAAACCACCTATGACTTACCGATTTAGTTTTTAGTAAATAAATAGTTTTTAATATTAGTGTTTAGTTTGTTTTAGATAGTTTCACAGTGGCATTACGCAGTCACACACACCCGTCAACGTCAATCTACATACTAGTGGATACCACGCACCTTACAGATACCTCGGAGCTATTATCTTGATCTCTTCACGTCATTGAACTCCTTATTCTTATACTATCCATTTGACCTTCCGATACTAGATATTTCCAACTCACAAAATATAGACATAGATACTGTGCCGTATGGGAGCTTGCATTATATTAAAACGAAGACAGCAGCATAACTTAAAACGTTTTCGTTCAAACTACAAGCCAAAAACACTAAAACGATTCATGTAGGTACAAGAATACAAGCCCTAGTCGACGAACAAGAACATAATTCCTAGTCCAAACATTTCCAAAATGAACGATTTCTAATTTAAGTAAAATGTATGTACAAACGAACAAAGTAACTCCCAACAAAAGCCCCAAGGCCACCGTGATATTACACATAGAGACAAAAGTTGCTTGTAATAAGAAACAACACGCCGACATTTTTCAACCAAGCTTATAGGCTTAGTGTCGTCGCTTTATTAAAAACATTTAGAGGTGAAAGAGCTGAAAAAACTATAACAGCTTTTTCAGTAGTAACCCATTCTTAAGCCTATCTTTTAATTTTAATCAATCGCAGTACATTTGTCTAATGCGATATATTAAACTAAATGTAATTAAAGACTCGGTTCATGTTTTAAATTTTCGATACAAAATCTATTACGCTAATTTCCATGAATGTTTAAATAAAGTTAAACAGACGTACGTATAAAGATAGTATTTTAAGTTGATAGACAAAATTTTGGCACGAATGAAGCTCTATATACATATATGTATGTATACGTATAAAAGAACTTGCTCAGATTTATATAAAATATTACCACGCTCAGCGGATGAAGGGAGGTTTTGTTTAAAGTGAATTTGTGAAAAATTTCAAGGCACTGAAAGTCTGCGCGTGACGCCCGCTGAGAGGTATGCCTTTATTGAAACAAAGGAGAGTAACCTCTTATACATGTATAGGTTTTCTCTATATTTAATTTTACCGAAGTTTTTAATCAGTCGAAAGGTTTTTATTGTTTCATTGATCTAAAATACTTACTCAAAGCGTGCTTCGTAAGATAGACACGTACAGATTTGGTAAATCAAACAAAACTCTTCTTTACGTGCAACAATAGTTACTATACCCGTTGACCACATAGAAAATTTAATAGTCGGGTTTTCGGAAAGATTACGTGTTTTACGCTTTGATTTAAAAAAATATTTTAATTTTTATATTTTGATTTAAAAAACCTTATAACTTTTTGTAATTTTTATTTGTGCTACATTTATGAAGGAACAAACTATCAATGGGTACCTATACCGAAAATGTTTTTGCCAGAAAGGTCTACAGATGTCTCTACGCGGTGTACCTACTCGGGCAAACATGATAACCTGAGATAAACTGGTAGCTACTATATAGTTTCACTAACATTTAATGTCGTTAGTAACGTACAACTTGTTATTGGCCCAAGCAGCCACCAATCACGATGAATTCCAAATTGTGTCTACATCGAAGTTAAGAAATACAAAATGAAACGAACAAAGTGTTCAAACAAGAATTGGTCTCACTTAATGACAAACTCATAACAACTCACAACTTCAAAATGACAACCAATTATAACAAAAAACGAAAGCTGGAAATCTCAAGAAAGTTTTAACCAACTCCGCTCCGAGAAATATAGCAGAAGTTTCACTTAAAATTTCCAAACAATATTTTGGTCCATAACATAATAAATTCCAGCACAATGGGGCAGCTTTTGACATGTTTAAAACAAAATTACATTTTACAACGCACAATCGCCAATATCTTGGAAGCGAAACCTTTGTAAGAAGTACTATTTATATCTTTCAAGCACATTTTATAAAAATGCGTCCATCTATCATCCTCCATTTAACACATTAGACATCAACAGTTGATTGTTATTTGCCAACGGTGTGGTTAATATCTACTGCAGACCTCCTCTGGGGTTCATAGATTTTACGCGATACGATTATTTCTTTTTCTTCTAGTTCCGGAAACGCTCTTGACTATTTCCCAACGGCGTTCAATAGGTGAGAACATGTTAACATACCACTTGCAATATTCGACAATTTGAGAACTGTAGTCGGCTTTAGTAGCTCTAAAAATCATATAAATTTTTTGAACGACATTATATTTGTGACAATAGACGGGAAACGTATCTGGTGAAATGTGGGAGTGTACTACCCTCCTCTGCCTACTTTATCCGGGACTACAGGCGTGATGTTGCGACATTATATTTTAATAATTGATTTTGAGCAGCAGTGATAGCCTAGTGGTTAAGAATTCAGCCTTTCACTCCGGAGGTGCTGGGTTCAAATCCATGACGCGCACCTTTTTACGAAAGTGCGTTTTAAGTTTAAATATCCTTATACCTTAGAGTTTATAAAAATAAATATTTCTAAGTTGTATGAAGTCTGCCAACCCGCACTTGGCCAGCGTGGCAGACTGTGCCCTTAACCCTCTCAATATGAAAGGAGATCCATATTCCAACAGTAGAAGGATAAGTAGGTCGATTATTATACTTTAAAACCGTATAAGGAATATCGCTTGTAACATATACTGTTCATAAAGCCTCCCTTTCATTGTCAATTTAGTGGCTTAGTGAGTTGAACACTGCGTCTCATAATGTCTCATAAGTATACTGCTATCTCTCTGTACAGTCGACATACCGTATTGTATTCTCGCGTAGCTAAATAGTTGAACCCAATTCTAAGTGTCTCCGCTAATGCTTCTACTAATTGTCGACACTAATTGGTGTTGTTTAGCTAGATAATATGATCTGTTTGTAGACTGTTAAAATATATAACCAATCTTTTAGTATTACTAGAGCTAGATAGATGTAATAGTGAAATCGGTATAAACGAAAAATGTGTAACTTCGGAAATATGTACATTGCTTCTGCTCCTACGACGTGTTATAATCTTTAAATATCTTTTTACCTTAAATAGACGGGATGTGGAACTTATTTATAATAGTGGTTCTTATATAACAAAGGAAATTTTATTTATAACACTGTACTGTAGTTGTACCAAAAATAAGCTGCATCTGAAATTTTCTTATATTAGACATATGTTTTGGTCAGACTAAATCATCTTCAAACTGGCTCATTGGGTGAGCCCTGTGTCCAGCAATGAACTGAGATAGGCTGATTATAATGATGCCGATGACGATTTTCAAAATAGTTAAATGTTGTCCATAAATTCATCTGGTATAGATTAATGTTATTCAATATGTCTCAGAGCATCACCTGATGGATTTATCAGTATACTACCTCCCTCTATTCCCGGATCTTAAGTAATAAGACTAGACAAGTGAACAACGGTTGCTAGCTAGATGTATGGTTAGGCACTAACAATGAACCAATGAAGAAAACGGTCTGGACCTACAATTCGTTGAATTGTTAATACAAATACAATTACGCTACTTGTGTATAATTATACTGCCTCATTGGTCGAGTTTGTGCAAACGAGATTGCTGATCAAAACGGTTAACTTGGAAGTGTGCAACAATCCTGTACCTACTCCTTCGGGGAAATACAGGCATGATGTTATTTATAATTATAACATTTTGAAACGTTACAATTTAAAGGATTACACTAAAGGAACATGTGATGAAAAGCTACATTCAAATATACACGTACGAAAGTAAGCCAACGAAAACAAAAGTTTGCGAAGTAACGAGTTTTCTGAGAAAATGTAAATCATAAATTAATGAAGTCATGTAAGAGCGAATGTAATTACGAACAAGCTCGCTAAGAAGAGATGCGTGTGCAAACGGTAAAACTTACTTAAATGCAGTATAAAATCGGAAACTACATTTTAAAAAATATGGAAAATTGTAGATAAACTATATAAGAATGATGACTAATGAGGATTAACAAATGGTAAGTTTTATTTCAAATAACATCATAGCATGTACTTGGTATCCGAATGGTTACTTCTGGTGGAAACATACTTCTAGTACAATAAATTCAACATTAAATGTTACGAAGCTGAAACGTATGATTCCATGATTCCAAAGATAACTTGTTATCTTGGAGTAACAATCATTCAAACTCGTTGTAGGTCTTAAAAGCGGTTAAAAAGCGGGATGGTTATAAATCCATAATTCGCAAATCCGCACTAAAGTAGCACAGTAGAGTAAACACTAGATCTTTCCTAATTCCATTAATTAAAAACAAGTACAGTCATTCAAGGAATTCATAATGTCAAAAATTATAAATGAGTACATAGTCATGATAACGAAAGTATAACTTAATGTTAATTGTAAGTCGAATAGAAATAACGCTAAGCGAATTGAACATTGGACCTACAAAATAGCTATGGTTAAATTAAAACGCAACTCTTAGGCGAACCGACGAAATCGAATTTTTTTCAATAACTCTTTAGGTTCCTTTTCTCGGCATATTATTTCCCGCGAAAAACAATACAACGACAGAGACAGATCGGCTCATTCAACATTCTACGCTAATTACATCTGCTAATGGGCGCAAAAGCCGGGAATCCCCACATTTGTTTACGCCAAATCGACTGAGCTTAACAGAGCTGTTGAATAATGGATTTCTTAGGATTAAAAGTACATTGTACGTATAACCTACAAAAAGTCATATAGCTTGGAACACAACACTGGTGCCCAAGTCGTTAACTTTCGCCTTCAGGAACATAAACGTCCATTTGACCTTACCGTTATTCTGTACCATTTATCTTGACTACTAAGGTTATAATAACTTAACATTTACCAGGTTCATATTTGTATGCTGTTCGTTCATTTAAAATGTTGCCTCGTATGAATCTTTTATTATGTATCGAATTTAATTATATTATTATTATTTTATTATAGAAAATACTTTGAAAATTCTCATGCGACTGAAACTTTGACGCGAAATTAAAACAAAATTGCGCTGAGTTGTAGTTAACCTCGAATATTTAAATTTATCATTGCGGCTAATGCCGCTACGCTCCACTTTTAAATATCAAGCAGTTTCCCAAAGATTAACTCTTTCGTACTCTTCTCTTACTTCACTTAGTTTAATTAAATTTCACGGTCTCCGCTTCCCTTCCGACGGTTTATTAGAAATCTCAACTTTTAAATAGACTATTTTAGAAATATTCATCAATAAACTTCTCTTGTCGAACTTATGATACAAATATTTGATGAGCCTGTTTGCACATTCTGCTACATTGGCGAAGTTGGCAAAACACATGACTTTACCAAAACAAACAGAGATATCCCTAGCTCCGGATTTGTTTAAGCGAGCAAAACGCCAAATCCGTCTATCGGCAGCAAACAATTCCGATAAATATTGGCATTAAACACTGAAGCTGCGGCTTATTTGGGAAACACCAAGACGCCTACATTCAACCTTTCAGAGCTTAGAAACATGACTTAAAACTGATTAGTTTTTATATTATATTAGTCAGTTAAGTGAACTAAATAGTTTTAAGAGAGACTGAAGGTAAACTCACTGTTAAACTCGTTGGTTTTCTGGGGATAAACGTCCAACCAACCAATATCAGACTACGATATAAGAATATAGTTCATATACACATTGTTCAATGTGATCGAATTAAAAAAAAACTTCTACATTACTTTACATATTTCAAGACCCTTACGTATATCACACTAAAATAAGATTATTGATTTATTATCGTTATTATTATTATTTAATTTCTGTGTACATTACCAGCACTTGCCTCATCAATGAAACAAACGTGTATTGTCTATTCTCTTTGCCATTACTTGTAAACAAGTAGGTCACTGTGCTATACTATTGTCGGGTGGAAAGTGAAATTCAATTCTATCTGAGATTTTCACGCGGTTCTGAATCCAATTTCTTGGGGCAGATGTTCTTTGACTGATATACGAGCAAATTGAAATATGAGCTGTTCAATTCCATTTCATAATTTGTAAAGTTTGAAGCGCGATGCGCAATGTCTATGGTGAAATGAAAGAGCATAATTTCCCTTGTGAGTTGCCTCTGTCAATTATTTAAATGTAAAATACTAATTTCGCCATTTCATTCATTACCATCATCAACCCTGTCGGTATTTCGGTTTTAGGCCAACGGACACATGTCTGCTCGGAAAATGACAAAGGCCATGGCCATGGTCCCATAATGATCAGCTGACGGTTGCCAGAATTTACACTGCTTAAAGAATTATTTTTTTTAAAGAATATTATGTAGCATCAACGTTACGTTGCGCCTGTTATCCCCGAAGAGGTAGGCAGAGGGGTATACTACACTCCCACGTTTAACCAGTTGCGTTTACGTCCCATAGAATAGGTGATGAGCTTACACCGGGCACAGATTTAGACTCCGAGTCACTATTATTAATTCTAAATTAGAAAAATCCAATAGTACCCGACCCGGGATTTGAAGCCAGGACCCCCCGATCGGATGTCGCGCTTGTAACCATTTGACCAACGAGGCAGACGCAAAAGAATATTACGTGGACTCCTAAATATCAAAGTTTCGTCACAATGTTTTCCTTCACCATGATAGCAAGTGATGTTTTGATTTTTTTAACCGTCACTAGTCAAATATAAAAAAAACATAAATAAAGTTCGCGGGTTCCCAGAACGTGTCCCAGTCGATAACAGCATTGAGAACTAAAATGAAAATGGATATCTCCAAAGATACCTTCTGAATAATAACTGGGTTTACATTAATATTTCAAAAGATTTAACTTTTCCATTCTTCTCTCGTAATAGATGCAAAGAATCCGTTGAATCATTGATGTTTGATATTTTATTCGAACTTCCAAGAATTACTCTGCCGTCTGGAGTCATGTTGATAAGTCGGTTGGGATTATATTCTATATACTTCATCCTACTGAAAAGATTAAAATGTTACCGGGAGCAGTATTCCCAAAGCTACTAACCTAAAATTTATAATACATATTTATATTTTTATTTAATAGTAGATAGATTAGTCCCTCGCGTCTACAGGATAACGATATGATCTTAAAGGACATTCTGATATTCTTAGGCATTGGATAACGATTTCCAAAAATTAGTTAGGCGGTACGAACTTCGCTAAAATGGATCGAAAAGCGCAGCTGCTGTGAGGACTATTTTAAAAGCTTTGTCTTAGCCTCAAATTTGGGAATATTATCCTGATAAATTGAATGAATGACATAAAACTATGAAATACCAATGTATACGTTTTAAAAATGATTTTATAATCTAGAGCATCAGTTGTTGTCAGACATGAATATCCCAACAAACATTCCGTTCCATGAAACGGCACTCACATCACATAAAACAAAGCTACAGCACGATTAAAATGATGCAAATAGAGCAATAACCGCCCAACGTTCTAGAATGTTCAATATTTAATTTCATATCACCCATATTGCCGGCCGCGACCTTGTGCGACGGATACGTGCTAATCTCTCGGCGTTTGTGATAAAATAAACCTATATTCCTAATATAACGTTTTTTGGAATAGCAATGGAATAAATATAAATAATTCCATAAAACAAGGCATAGGTACCCTCATTGATCAATTAGAAAGATGTGCCAGCAACGAAACAAAGTGAATACATATATAACAAATAAAACGATATTCAGAAAAATCTAAGCAGCATCAAATGAATAGCCCTGCCGTCACCAAATACAAAAAAAATTAAAAGGACTACATATATAAAGATAACAATATTCCATATATGTGTGTATTGTACTTTAAATACTGAAACTGAAAATCGACCACCAGACGACCAAATTTAATAGGCATTATAACAGGAAAACATTGTTTAAAATGATTACATAAAACCTATAGGTGTGAAAAAATACGATTACATTTTTAAAAGGAGTAGCATATGAGATGGTTGAGCTTTATCTCAAATATATTAAATATATCACTTGTAAATGTTAACAAACTGTTCATAACCTCGTGCATACATAAACAACAGACGTCTCACAACTCGTTTACTACGTGCTTGTAGTAAACTCTGATATCGCACTGTTTTAGCCAAAACATTCAACGTATCGATTGGTTTATTAACCTTTATCTTTCTTTCTGTCATACTAAGTTTTGCAATGATGATTCATTGAAGAAAAAACGTGGTGTAGTGAAATTATAATTTAATATATGTATTTGCGACAATGACTAGCAACTGTTACAAAGAAAACGTAGAAAAGAAGTTCCAAATGAATGACAACAAATAAAGCTACCCTAAAAAGGATGTGCTACCAGATGAAACACTGCTAAGCAACGAAATTTGTTTGCGAACAACTCAATCTTTTTCTCTTTTCCCTTCAGTTCTTCACGCCTTCGCCAGTCAGGAACAACTGAACACACTTGTAAACCCACGGACAACATCCCAGGGATGCGAACTCTCAGCGCATGAGAGTTAAGTCATTAATCAACACGAACTGGTACACCTCAACGCAAACTGCTTCACTCAAAGCTCAGACAAGACATAAATTAAAAGCACAGAATAATGTATTAAAGTCTGGCAACGTAAAAGTTTCATGATAATATTTTCGTAACAATATTTTGCCTAAGATATTTCTTACTAAAAACCCTGTGGTATATCATAATAAAACCGCTATCGTCGATATCTTTCTCGAACTCACAGGAACGATAAATGAATTCATTCGAAGTCTGAATGATGTGATAAGCAAAGTAACCGCAGTAGTACACCAAAGGCTTGAATAAAGTGTTCAACGTTGATTGATAACATTTACTACGTTGAATGCGGCAGTCAGAATAAATGAGCACAGACCTGAATCAACGTAAAACCTCCGAGTGTATGAAATACAAGTACGTTAAGACGGGTACAAGTGAAGTCATTAATCAACCCCAACCGGAGCACTTCTAGTCGCAACTCAAATGGGCTGTTTGCTCAGGGCTCATTAGACGTGTTTCAAGAACGGACTTGGATAAGAAATGCTGCCTAAGTCAGTAGAAGCAAAAAAATGCCTTTTCGTTAGCGAACGAAGCGGCATTTTATTTTGTTGATGTATCACAAAATAGCAAACGAGAACATTGTCCATCGCCGCCGAGACACGAAGTCATTTTATCAAAATTGTTGAGTATGTAGTAATTTGATTTACTAAAAGCCTTATACCCAAAAGTTTGCGAAACGCTCAAAATTGTAAAGGCGCAGTTAATGTTGAATATATACAAATGAAAAACGGTAAAAACCAGGCACATGAAAACGACGTTAAGATGAATGGCAATGTTTGGACCTGCTGACTTGTTCACCTTTCATGTTTTTCACCGCGGAGAAGAAAAACAGAGATAACGTTGAATCTAATTCAAAGCCATGCCTCAACTCGAGAACCATTCTCGAAATCTCCTTATCAACATTTCTTTCTATCAACCAACGTTTTATATTAAATTGCACATCGATAAATCACTGTGAGGACCACGATTTTCCGCTTCTCTGTGAAATATTCCAAATCATATTTCATTTCTATAACAATGACGCTTCTAAATGTACTTGAGAATAACCAAAAATATATTTGAACATCTGGATAAACAAGAACTTAATTATTTCCGAGATTGATGAAAGGAAATGGCCGATAAAAGCATTTAGTACGAATGAGGGGAGGTCGAGCGATATATTCTCAGCTATTTTATTGTAATAACAATTTTTTGCTCTTGCTTTTATTACAATTAATTCGCTAAATGAATCAGTTGCTAATAATATGATTAATAAAATAGGACTAATTATGATATAACTCTTAAATTTCATTAATTGTGAATCGGTAACGGGAACACAATAATATATGTACTCTAAGCACCTAATGCTGAAGTAACGCCTCTTTGAAAACACTTTGTCTTTCAAATTTTTTTAGATCGGAAATCTGCCAGCAACGTGATAATACTATATCATGCGGTGAATTTTTTATTCTGTTATTTTATATACATATACTTCACGGCTGTAACAAGATAAGTTCCTGCACATTACGAAACCTTAGAACAAAATGATGATAAAAGTGTAGTAATTTAATTTACCTGAGAACATAAGAAACTAATATTTATTCATTAGAATATCTAAGTATTATATATGCTGTCTAATCTCCTGATCCCTATTCTATGGTGTGACGTATAACATAACTGGTGTGGCATGTGGTATACTACACTCCCCTGCCTACCACTTCGGTGTAATACAGGCGTGATGTTATGTTGAACAGTATTTGTTTGAAACGAGGAGAGCTATTGAAGCAGAAATGAGCAACGGCGTGCATTGTGCACATGAAGGGGGATACGATTCTCCAACTGAGAGTAATTAATAAGTGATCATCACCGACCAGAGGTTCATTAGGCACACTTGCTATTTCGAGGACTACATTGTACATTCAGTTGCGCCGTACCATTGCTAATTAACCGCAAACTACATATTTAGCAAATCAAAATCAACCTTCGATCGAGTTGAAGAATATTCATGTTGAAAATTTAGGTCAATGCCGCATTGCAGGATCGCTGCGATTTTTAGGTGATACAAGTGTATTCAAGAAAAAGTTACTGGATGGCTTTGT
>DWME01003689.1:0-17695 GCA_018244795.1 Parelbella ahira ahira
GCCGCCCGCCGCCGCGCCGCCCAGCGACTCCTGGCTCGAGCTGCTGCCGTCACCACATCACATATCATTTTTCATCGTCCGGCGCGTTTGCCATATTCAAAGATAAAATAGCAAAAATAGAACAGCATGATACTATGAAAAACTTAAAATACCAAATACCAATATGAATGACAGTTAGGTTCTATATGTATAAGTCAAATATAGAATAAGATTGAAATGTAGCTGAAATACGTAGTCTTATTCCGTACATAGGGTTGCCAGCTATCGAAAAAATCTTTATTTATTTGTGGAGTTAACTTTATTTCTGCACTCCTTTATAGTTACAACCGCACGTCGCACGTTACAACTTTCTAAGAAAATATTTTAAAACGTTGGCAACCCTGATTGTAGAATCTTAAAACTTTGTTAGGAAAATTATGTATCTATCTAGCTTTTTGTTTAATATTTTTGATGTTTATGAAAATCGTAGCAAATGAAATCACTATGGATGGGAATTTAGCCGTAGTGGGGCGCTACATGTAGAGGGGAGCACACATAAGAAAGTTTTGGACACATACCGCTTGGTCGCAGTCAAGTTAATATTTTTTTCTGCAATGTTACAATTTAATAATAAGCCATCCGTAGTAATTCCATTTTATTCCAAATTTCGTGAAAAATGTTTACAAAAAATAAATATATACCCGTGTAAAATTTTATACATTTTTTTAAATATAATTGTTGAATGTGCCTACTTTTGTTATACACAAATGATTTATAAAAATAAAACAGACATGCATGTATAAATATTCATATACATTTAAATTTGTATATATGGATACATTCGATAAATGATTTTATTTACATTAACGAATTAAAAACAGCGATGGTGGTAATAATTAAGAAAGAGAGCGATATACAAATAGCGAGGTGCTGTTCACGTACTTTGCCTCGCGAGATTTTTTTTATAAATGAAGTATTGATTTGATCCATATAATTATAACTTTCTGTGATTTTACAATTACCCCATCTAAACGACTTTAATCGATTTTAAAATAGGAAAAGGTTCTCAATATGCTTGTAGTTTTATTTTCTGTTTTGTATCTCAGAACTCCGTCATTTATGAACCGATCGAGAATATTTTCTTTCATCCAGTCGGTTCCAATTAAATTTCTAGAACATTTCTTTTATGGATTCCAATTTTGTGTAGTGTGTGTGTAATGTAGTTTTTTTTTTTTATTTAGTTAACATTCGCATTTACATATATGTACGTTTATTAAATAAATAAATAACTATTACTTCTTGTATATACTTTGTAAAAAAAATATAACCTCTTATTAGTCACAAAGATTAAAAAATAACATATCCATTCACACGTGTTAAGGCACCAACGTTTCATTATACATATGTATATTAGAAAATTTCGATCTTATATGTAGCTAGCCGACTCGCTGCCGACTGGATGGTGCAGCAAGTGGCCGTCGACCGTTTTATAGACGCTCGACTTAAGGCACAACTTGTGGGGTGCGTAATTAAACAGAGTATCGGGACAGTCGCACCACATGTCGGCCAAGTTCGATTCTGAGCGACTGTGGTATATAGGTTTGTATAGTTGTTTTAGAGAGAAGGTGGGTAGAGTGCGCGCAAGAGGTAGAGGACGCCACCTGTGTATCGGGATGCGGGCGAGGCTCCCCGACATTATCGAAGTCCTGGCAGCGTGCGGAACGAAAACGGAGCGTTAGTAATGATACGATAAACACGAATAATAATAATAATGTAATTAGAGACTTTTCCATACATAGCTACTTGATTTTAGGGCAAGTATGAAGAGAGCTTCTATTATGGTAATTAGATGGTTAACAAACTACATATTGTATACATGCATTATATAGATTTTTTCTTATACCCAGACATATGACAAACATTTGAGCTCATCATACAAATATTTGTCCTAGGCGGATTATCATCTAATGGAATTTATGACCGCTTTGCTTAGTAATCAGGGTAGTCAAAAAATGGCATAATGGTATTCATGTAAAAAAATGGAACTTCACGCTTGTAATTCCCAAAGGGGTAGGCAGAGGAGTGTAGTACATTCCCATGTTTTACCCGTTACGTTTAAGTCCCATGGAATAGGTGGTGAGCCTACTGTTAAACACCGGGCATAGATCCAGACGAAGAGTCATTACTGGAAGTTATAGATTAGAAAATTTCGATAGTACCCGACCCGGGATTCGAACCCAAGACTTCCCGATCGACAGTCGCGCTTGCAACCACTCGACCGACGACCGAATACCAGTTAACGTAACGAATTATGTACACTTACGTAATTGGTATCTACGTAAGTATATAAAGGTATGCATAATTATGTAAGTAATCAGGTGGGTGATTATGAGAGGGCGAGTGGTGGTGCGTGCTCACGAGTCGTAGGGCGCGGGGTAGTGCGTGCGCAGGCGGTCGCGCTCGGCGTGCAGCGCGCGTGCGGCGCGCTCCAGCCGCAGCGAGCGCGCCGTCAGCGGGGACTCGCCGCCCTCGCCGCCCGCCGCGCCCGCCGCGCCCATCGCGCCCTCCTCGCACAGCTGCAGCTGCGCGCACACGCCGATATCACTCTCACACGCACCGACCGCTTCTCATACTACTCGTTATTATAAACATTATATCACTCATTTTCACATCTATACACTATCAAGTCAATATAGCCTCTGCTGTGTTGTCGTCTGTTCGACGCTTCGAAGCGAATGTCGCTCGGTTGGTATTAACGGATCCTAGTTATTCTGAACGATCGAACTAGCAGCATTAAAGATTAATGTCGATCGAATAATTGTAACACTAGCTAACTTTTGCCGTTTTTGCTAAAATATTTTGTACAATACTAGAAACAAAGAACAACATACTATTGAAACTTCAAATAATAGATACATATAATATATTACGAAATTAAATTAATATGTTGTTTAACTTTCTTATCTGTCTATTGATTCGTCTGGCTACTACAATTCGATGGTTTGGTGTAGCAATCGACCCACATAATCACATATGAGAACACAATGACACAAAAAAATAAAATAACAGCAGTGACAACTCGTTGTGTATAATACAACAAAATGGAAAAATATATATAAATATAGATACAATATTTTATAAATAATACCGTTTCCGTAATGATAATAATTAATAACGATTATATTAACAAATTGCCAAGAAATTATTCATTTGACTATACTCACTAAATAACTATTTATACAATATTATATAATCAATTAACGTTGAACTCACTCCTAGAAGCGTGATATTATGTTGTATAATCAATGATTCAGCGAATCATTTTACATATTATAACGTTATATAATCAATAAATAACTTTATATTTAAAGATATATAATCAATAAATAACCTTTTGTTTAAAGTTATATATCAATAAATAACTTTTTATTCAGAGTTATTTGATTAATAAATAAATAACCTTTTATACGAAGTGATACTCTACATACTTGTCCACAAAGTTTATGGAAATATTTTCAAGCATATAAAATAAGCATTTATATTTTGATAAAAATATTTATAATATCATTGGTTTTTAAAGTAACAAAATATAAGCAAGGGCTAACATATTGTGAGCTAGGCCAAGCTTTACTTATTGCAAGTGAACGCAAAATATTAACATAGTTATTTTGTGTCATGTTAATGTACAAAACAAAACCAACAAAAAGCTTACATATTATTTCTGATAGATTCTTATGGCCGCATGCGAAAAGTTAGCGGGTAGTGTCTACTATACTGCCTAGCTATACCGATTTTATAAGTAACGATAAAACAACAATTTTAAATACGTTTTGATATGTTATATATATGAATATAAAAATCAGGAACCAGACTTTCCACACAATCGACATAAAAAAATCAGGACTGGAAGTGAGATTGCTTGTACAAAATTAGGTATATAACGTACGCAGGGGTACAATGGGGACATTGGATTATTTAAAAAAAATGGGATGGATTAATCTACCATGTTATACAGATTCAGCTTGTATTTATACATGTACTGCGGATATATTGCATTAAGCCTTGTACACACTATCCATGACTGTTTCATCACTGCATAAATATATGTGTAAAGAAAATATGGGATGGGATGTTTTAAGTGATAAAATTTAAACCGCGAAACACCGACTCTGTACCATTACAATTTAGCAGCTATTTTGTCTTATTTTTAAACAAAATAAAGCACGGTAATAGCCTGTTGCATTTAAATATGTATTTTTAGATGTTACATATGTACATTATAACGAAGCCAGCATGGACAGTGCGCAAGCCGATACGTCACACGGTACGGGCTGTTAAAGCGTGTACGGGGTAGGTCGGGCAACATTCGGCAATGCTCGGCTACGCTCGGCTACACTCGGCAATATTCGGCAATAGAAAGGACCGACCTGGCTGGACGGCAGGCTTTCCGACGCCTGCGGAGTCCTGTAGTGGGAATGCGCCGGCGACATCGACGCCGGAGCCTGGTCGCCGCCACAATCACATACATTATGTCACATTGATATATTGCATGTCAATAAAAACATGTTTACCATTTCATTGCAATAACGATAAATATATTTATAGGACAAGTTGTAATATGGTGTGACATTTCGGGCCCTTTATGATCTACATTATACATAATCATTGCAATTTCCAATATCGTGCGTTTTGATGGTGTTACGGTTAATGAATCACATGAAACTTGCAGTTTAATATAAAGAAATGTGTCTACTGGTTTGCATGATAATTCTGAATGATTATTTAGGTGTATCTATAGTATAAAAAATGTACTAACCGTGTGGTACTTGTGATGTGGTGCTAGTAACGGTCTGGAGGGCGATGCGGCCGGTGGGGGGGATTCAGCTCGTCGCGACACAACGTTCATATGTTCGTAGCTGCCGACCTGCCGTTATAAACATGAAACAAACATTATACTACGGTTTCTCGTATTTATGCGACCTTGGTGTATGCGAATGTACAGCATTACCCTACTGTTTTCTATGAAATGGTACGATACCTTGTTTTAATAGCGTCACAAAAGCTATATGTATTTTAAAAGCTTTATTTTTATATATATTCTAGGATTGCATTCATTTTAAAACCATTTTCATGACATACTTTATAGTAAAATTATATCCAAATTTCAAAACAGTGTTGTATCGATATGTTTCGGGCCTCGAGTATAAGAGCTTGCAATTAATTGTTAGTCAGCAAGTTAGAGTCACGGACCCGGGACTCCAGCTCTTCTGCGCGTGCCTCGGTACTCTGCTTCTCCTCCTGGATGAGGCGGATCTCGGTGTTGATGGCGTCGAGCTGCTCCTGCAGCATGAGAGCCAGCGCCGCCGCGTCCGTGTGCCCGCCCTCCGCGCCGCCCTCCGACGAGTCGTTCTGCGATACCAACCACCATACCATACCATACTATTCTTATACAATCATATACCACTACTGGTGACCATACTAAGTACACGCAAAAATACAAGAAAAGTCTCAAATAAATCGTAAATTGATGGACATGCACTATTCTATTAAAAATCTAGTTCGCACAATCTAGTTTCGGTAACACCTTGTTATTTATTTCAACCATTATATAAAAATATAAGAGTGCTTGGCTCGCAGTAGAGCTCGGGAAATATACAAAAACACTTCTTTTTATTCGGTATATTTTTAATGGATTACAATTTTAAAATTATCGTTATTTCGATTAGTCACACAATTAAAATCAATAGATTATAACATTTTTCATCATCATTCAAGCAGCTGAGCTTTGTAATACCCAAGACGTATACCCATCGTGTGGATTATATGCTACAACTTCCTATAGCTACGGATCCTACATATGTCCAGCAGTGGATTCTCATGCTTAGTTATGTGACGTAATAAAAGCTTGTATACCTCGGCATCGCTGGACACGTCGAAGGCCTGCTGCACGTTGGCGAGAACGTGCGCCTGCTGCAGCTTCTCCCACGACCCGTCCAGCTGGAATTTACAATAACAATAATGATATACTTACTATACACCACACAAAAGAAAAACTAACACAACGAAGAAGGTGCAAGACGATACAATTAATTTTTATTGCTAACAATCTTTGAGGGATATGCAGACATGGGCAAGGTTAAAAACATAAAGAAAATAAGGGGATAATAAAAATGGATAAAAAATACAATCAGGAATGATTGATAAGAGGCTTGAACAAGTGGCCAGTGGCGGTGGGGTGGTGGGGCGGTGAGGTGGCGGGGTGGTGGTGGTGCGCTCGTCACCTTGGGCTGGAAGAGCGCGGCGGGCGGCGGCGGCGGCGCGCCGGGCGACAGCGAGCGCGTCAGCGCGTCCGTCTGCTGGATGTTGAACGCGATCTCCTGCTGCAGCATCTGCCGCTTCAGCTGCACACGCACAATCCGCATTTAGACACTCTTATACATCACTAGCTCATATCAACTTTAAGTACATACATATTATCGTACACATATGACAAACGTGTAAATAACTAATAATTTTTTTATTGTTAAAAATACGTACCTGTTCGGTCTCCATGCGCCACTTGGCCAGCTCCTTGAGGATGTCCTGCTTCTCGGCCATGAGCTCGTCGGCGTACTTGCGCGTTTTGTCCAGCTCCTGCGTGAGCGCGTTCTTCTCGTCCAGTGCGTGCATGCGCTCCTTCAGGTGCACTTGCAACCTGCATATTTCGATATACATACACATAAATAGAGATAATGGACGAACAACACTGATGTACATCTGTACACTGATATTCATCCTGGATGGTAATCGAATCCACAACTGAAGGCTCATCAGCCGTCATTCTGCGGTCGGTCTGCAGGAATTTCAGAAACAAATACGACACACGATGATATAGGAGTACAAGGGCAGAAATCGAGCACCAACGTACGTTATTATCACTATGTGTACCTACTTATTTAAAATGGAAGGTTTACAAATCAATATTCTCTAAGGCGTGTGAAATCTATCAACCCGCACTTAACCCTCTCGTTATGAAAGGAGACCCGTATTCGAGAATGGAACCATAAAAGGGTTAAAAAATTGTACCTGTCGTTGGATTCGGAGAGCAGTTTGTCGACGGTGGCCGACAGCCGCGTGTTGTGTTCCTCGTTCATGCGCAGACGCTGGTTGAGCCGCATCAGCTCCGCGTTCTTCTCCTCCACGTTGGCCTCCAACCGCTGGATGCGGTCCTCCGCCGAGCCGTGGCGCTCTTGAGCCTGCAAAGAACAGAGTTTCGCGTTGAAGGCCTCCAATAAATCACAGCTAAAGCCTAGTCTACGAGTTTTAAAAGACACAATTAAAATGCCAAGAAGTTTTGTTAAAAAAGAACTATTAAATAAACAAAGAAAAGCAGAAAAAAAGAATACAGAGTAGTATTATTAAATTACCTATTTAGCTTAGCACTAGTTTAAAGAATATAATATATAAACATAAGAAAAAAAAACAAGAGCAGATCAGACAAAGAACAGAGAATAAAGTAAGCGTAACAGAGAGTAAGAAATATTGAAGCTATAAACTAAGCGTGGAATGATACTGAAAGAGAATACAAAAAATAAAGTCGATTTAGAAACTGTCCGATAACCCACTATATTCGAGGGCGAAAATTATTGGTTAAACAGTGACGAGAGGAAATATTGAATGTAACACTAAACAATGTATATTATATAATGGCATACTTAATTTATATCTACACGTTGGGAGCGAAACGGTAAAGTATGTGCCGACGATTTATTTTTGAAAACAGCATAGGATTGGTGAGAGAACCTAATCTAATACTTTCAAACCTAACTTTTGCTAACAACGGGTTAAAACGTTTAGCGTGATAGAGGATAACGTTTCCCTCAATAGTTGAAAGTAATGTAAGAATCTAAAAAATTAACAGATTCGTGTCTTCTAAGAAGCGTCTATACAGAAAACACTAGACTCGACCATTACGCATCTTGCTTCATATGCAGCCGGTGTAGAGTTTATAAAATATTAACTATTAAACACGCAAGAAAGGAGAAAACATTATTATCAATATAATAAGCTAGCAATTAAAAGAGTCATAAGTATTAAGGGCCATGCAAAGTAATAAATAAAAGTTTAACAGCCGCCCGAGCGATGCAAATTTTGACATTAATAATCATATCTTATACCTTAGTAATATTTTAGGAAAAATCACACAAGGCCATCTGATCCCGAACAGATCGTGTGTTATAGTAACTAGATAGTTCATAAACTACATTACTAAATACATCCGCATATAGATACTTATAGATCCAAACACAACAAGCCTTCGTGCTTAGCTCATCATGCGAGTGTTTCTCCCAGTTGGGAATCCAACCCACAACTTCCGGGCTAAGCAGCTAAGGTTACTAACCCATTTACCAGCAGGACAGTAAATGGTCGTTAAACTGGTGTGGTGATACTTCACCTATACCATAATCAGTATTAAAGACTGTTATATTCATTGAGCACTTAGAATTATTCAGTACTTAGAATCCCAATACAGGCAAGAAATTTATTATCTGTGTCGGTTATCGTCAAAAACGCCACCTAGGCAATTCTATTCCTTCTTTCTAATCTATCGAACTACAGGTATGTCACTTGTTAATATTAGTATAACAGTGATCGGCATTTAATTTGAGCGCTGATATAATCTCTCTCTCTCGTCCCCCAAAGTACTAAACGTATCTATCTATGTTATCTGTGGCAGGTTCATTAAAATTAATATAAATTAATAAAGATCAATCGAAAGCAGCAGTTATTTAACTGAACTGTAAATTAATATTAACTTTAAGTAGTCGTAAATAGGGCAGGACTTTATATCTGAACAAGCTAGCCGCCACACTGAAGTACTATTCAAATTAAATGCCGGCGACTGAAAAGGAATAGAGAGGACGTTAAATCTAAACAACTCTAATGCTACTGATCTTAAAAGCCGATGGTAGTATGGTATATGAAACAAGAGCTTTCTTACCGTTCCACCTACCTGGTTGAGGGCCTCCATCCTGGCCTTGAGCTGCTCCTCCATCTCGGGCAGCGAGGACATCTGCGCGAGCTTCTGCGTCGACAGCTCCAACTTCTCCTCGATGGCGGATATCTTCTCCTCTTGGAGCTGTGAAGGTGGGAGATCGTTCGTTCGTTTTACACGTGGAATGGCGGTGAATCGCGGTGTTATATGGGTTAGTTAGATACTATCGAATTTGCGCAGCAACGATGTGGGCAGAGGTTATATGAATAATACATTTAAAATTGTATTATGGAATTAACTACGCTCTATTCAATACACGTTCATGCCCTCATAATGTTACTGGTTGCAAAAATCCGTCTCAACGCGGTACAAACTCACTGCTACGCCGTTGCTTCGATGTTGACGATACGTCGATATGGAGTGTGGCAGACCTGTCTATCTAATCTAAATTAACAGCATTGGCTGCAAAACGAAAAGTTGTTAACGATAGAGAAACGTTCTTACTTACAGAACTTTGCTTAAGATTTGTATTAATATTATTTATGGTCCCGAGGATTTTTTGAGTGAGGATATTAAACCTTTTTGTGCATTGGTCGGGATAGCAAGTAACTAAGTTAATTGCATATTAAAACTTTATTTCAAAAAATCATTTTAAAACGCACATGTTAACACTAAATAAACAGAGTTCCTTTCTACGCTATTTAAACTTGTAAATCATCATCATCTTTGTCAGCGGCTTGTATCTATCCACCGGTGGGCGAAGGCATCTGCTTATGAGTGCCACCGAGCCCCGATCTAGCCTTACCGCATTCAGTTTAAGCGTATCATGTACAACTTTAACTCCATCTCGACATATCATCAACCTACGTATTAGTTAGTTCCTACGAAATGTTAAAGGCTTCAATGGTCGTATGTATGGTTTGCGTCTATTTCCATTACGTTTCGCCACTCCCCTAACATACGAGTGAAACGAGCTGCACGAGTGAAAACAAAAACCGTATGCGATAGAGAAGAAGGAAAGAAAGAAAGAAAAGAATTGCAAAATATACAAAACGGCATCCTGTTTAGTTATTGGCAATTACTAAGTTTGCCCATTTTGGGCTTTCAACTGCTCAAAAAATAGAAGCAACAGTTAAATTCTACTTAGGAAAAATAATAAATCATGTAACAACTGAAATTTAATAGCTTCGAATGAAGTTAATTACGTTTCAAAAAATTGAACCGCTGCGACAAAAAAGGAGGAAGAATTTTAATGCGGTACAGCTCTACGTGGAAGACTTTGGGAATCATTGGTGGTTTTACTGAGTACTATTTAAAACAACTATTGCAATATTATATCTAAGACATCTCGAAAGATATACTTTCTATACGTGTATAAAATAGGTCAAAATTCGAATGTTCTATCTGTTTTCCACGTCTTTATTAAGAAGTTTATGGAATTTTAGAAAAAGGGTTATAGTCTTCAGTGTATATAGAAATAAACTTAAAATTCCTTCAAATTTCCAACTAGCGCTAACTAAAATAAGAATATTTCCCGTTTTCTCCCTATTCTCCGCTACGTTTCTCTTCGAGTTTTAAACTTACCTTGAGTTGCGCCTGTTTGTTCTGCAGTTCCTGTTCGAGCTTCTCGTTGAGGTCGTGCAGCGACGTGGACTCGCGCTGAGCGTTCAGGTACCGCTTCTCCAGGGTGGTTATTCGCTCCTCCTGATGGCAGACGTAATAATTTTTAAATTCACCTTCTATCACTCTTGTTGCAAAATATCTTTTAACACTATCATTAGTAAAGAGCACGTTTTACAAGTAACACCTAAATGTACATATATAAGAAAATCGATGTTGTAATGGGTCGCGATTAACAGATTAGTATACATAATCTACAACATTTAGTTTCAAACGTTACCTGGTCCTCCTTCTGCGCGACGTTCTCTCGCAGATCTCGTTGCAGCTTGGCACACTCTTCTTGCTTCTTGATCAGCTCCTTCTCGCCCTTGGACAGCCGCTCCTCCAGCTCCGACACCTTGTTGTTCAACTCCGCCACGCGCCGCTGCCACGAGCTCAGTTCTGCGGACTGGTGATATGCAAGGTAATAGTTAGTTTTAGCTCCAATCGATATTACATCACATAACTCAGAAAACATGGGACTACTAGACTCCTTTGCCTAACCCTTTCAAAAAATAGGGGCGTGTTATTATATAGCCCCAATTAAGTAACGTTAAGGTAATATCGAGAAATTTCTACGTCTAATCCGTTTCAAAGGACCAAAGTTTGAGAGGCAAATGGCAAAATGACAGCCTTTAACAATACTTACTAGTGACAAGATTAAGGGACAAATGTATATGAGAAAGTATATTATAATTCTGTTTTAAATGGCAATAAGGTCTGAAGCGATTGGATATATAATAAAGCACTAATTTCATACAATTGAACCACAACGTGATTATACAAAAAACCTCATAGTGTACAATTTCGATGCATACTTTCATGCAGGAACCATGGTATTTATAAATACAGTAATTAATATACCTTGTCGAATACACGTTCGCAGAAATAAAATAATCTCGATGTAAATCGATTAATGTAAAGGTTATCATGTGGTCATGATTTAGTGTGTGTGTATGTGGCTGTGTTACTAACAGTGTAATGATGCAAGTGACTACAATATATGGATATACATACATTTTGGAGATATAGTCGGCCTAACGATATGTACAAAAACTGTCAGTTTTATAATTCTGGTCACTTACAATGTTACCTGAATTTCTATGAGTTTCATATGCGCGTGTGGCGCCCCGTCCCATTCGAGAAATTTCTATGTACCTACATTTCCAAGCACTCCGATAGGCAGCGTCGTCTGCGCGAACGTTACCAGATATTAACTAAAAGCGGTCAACCTCAGCTCAATTAGTGTCCAGAATGATAAAACCCACCGAGATACCACGTTATTACACTAAAAATATGATATTATGACCATAATCTTTGCACTGCTTGAAATCAGCACTGCTTTCTTTTGCAAGTCTTGTCTCTAAATTTATTAAACTAATATGTTCACTTGACTACTACTTACTTGTCAGTGGCATGCAATATAGGTATATTTCGTGTGATAACAATAATTTTAAATACTGAAGCATCATAACAAAGACTACATTGGACTACATGAAACTCCAACAGATACGGTGAGCGCCAACGGTCAATTGTATACATGTACGATCCTGTTAAGGCGCAGTGTTTAATAAAAAGCGTCATGTCACATAATGTCTATGGTTGAAACATGTCTATGGATAGAGTGTATGCGATGCAAAATTGTTAATTATCTGTGGCCGAAATGGCCGGCTAACCTGCTTGGCGATTGTGTTTTGGAGCTCAGTAACTTTCTTGCCGGTCTCCGATTCGCCGTTAACACTACTTTGTTCCTGTGTTCATCACGAAAACAAAATAAATAAATAAACAATAAAATATTCGTTCAACGCTCGTTCACACTGGCCGTCTACCGAACTACCGTGCTCATCGGTCGAGGTGTAACAAAGATGACAACAGCTGAGAGTCAGAGTGTAGAAATGTCAATATTTACAAGTTTCAAACCAGTTATATGTGCAACATAGTAGATTGTAACTTAGTGAGAATCTATTTTGGATGCACTGCAAAGTGTAGTCGTGCAAGACAACGTACCTCAAACCGAACTTACAACAGAAGATGGTTCAGAGGCCACTTTTAAAGGCGTGAGTGGGTTACAAGCGGCACATAAAAAGCGACAGCCATTTTGTATCACTAGAAAATGCAACAGGGGTAATTTTGGATTTATACCTATCAACAATAGAACAACAAACTTCGAATTAGAGGGCTTATATTAATCAAAAAATCACCGCGGTGGCTGCAAATATTCGGAAGTAATTTGTGTTTTGGAAGTATTTTGAGTGAACTCTTTCATACATTTCATCTTTAGCAAGCATTAGAAGACCTTCGCATCCTACGTATCCTTCTCGAGATAAGAAAACTAAATTGAAGGTCCAAAAAGATGTAAAAGTTACGACTAAGTATCTTGAGAAAACAAATCACGGATCTCTTTGCTACACTTCTTGTTATGTTTTGTCACTAAGCCTATTGTAATAAATATTGTTTGGTTGGGATCTTAAGTAATTAGCTTGCCTCCCAGAGGTCCCTATCGCCACCGAAGCAATCCCCGTCGCTTGGTAAACGGTTAGTGTGAAGGAGCACTGTAATCATGCTACACTATTGCCAATCTAAATTTGTTACTTTGTTTCACTCAAGCAGATGTGGATAGGTCGTAATTTCTGACAAATGATTTTAATGGCTGATCAGAATAACCAAACTGATATATTAATGGAATTAAAACACCGACCACATTAATAATATTGGAATCATATCTTTGTGATTCAGGTTTTTTTAAGCCGATCGATAAACAGTTGACAGGCTTTGAGTAAAACAAAGTACTTAACAGTAATCACATGACATAAAATCGGAACATCTTTGCACAGTCATATCATTCACAAAGCGTCTAAATATTAATCAATCGATTAATGACACACACCGATTTTGCTATGAAAAATTCTGTTAAATTTAAAAACATAATAAAAAAATATGTACAGTGTGAATGTATTGTGTGTTTTCTATTAAAACAGTTGAAGAAAGCATATAGGAATAGTTATTTAAAATTAATTATCAATACATTATCAAATAGAAGTAGAAATCTTTAATGACTAGTCATTTGAATATCAGTTATATCATAGAATATTATTCTTCTTCAGGGTTGAAACAATGGAAAATAAAGAAGATTACGCTATTGTGCAAAGACAGGGCTACCTTAGGTTGTTGCTGTTCGCCGTTCTGCTCGGGCGAGCCGCTCGGCACCGTACCGTTCTCCTTGGGCTTCTCTCCTTCTTGGCCACCGGAGGATTTGTATTGCTGTAACTGGTGAAATCGATCGCATGTTATAAAACTTCGCGACGAAATAATCTGAACGCGATTAAACCTATACGCATCGGTGATTAAACTTACTTCTTCTTTGGTTAACGCTAATTCTTCTTCGAGTGCCGTGTTCCTTTCTAACGCCACTCGTAATCTTTCCCGTACCTGCAAACAGATAGCGTTTCGTTAAATAAACAATAGATACCTCTTAAATACTTTCGAATAGTATATGGTCTGAATGATTTTGAACTTATATTAGTATCTGAATGCCAAACCAAATACAATCTTTAGTAATTAGAAAAGTTTCCTGTTCCTCAAGATCATCATCATTATCAATCCATTTATCGTTCCTCTATCGAATACAGGTCATCTCTCAAAATGAAAAGGGTAAAGGCCCTATTCCGTTACGCCAAGTACACACTGATCACACTGATCTCACCACGCCAAGTATGCGTCACATTGATCTCACCACGTGATATTTTTTCTTAATCTACATTTCTAAATTCAAATGTATCAACCCTCACCTTCTCGTCTAAAGCTTTGTGATGTTCGAAGAGACTTTTGAGCGCCTTCAGCACTTCCACCTCGGAGGACACCCCCGACTGCGCGGCCGCCTGCCTCTTCACGACCGTCATGCGCAACGAGCGCTCGTGCCGGGAGACTAGACATTCTAAGTGTTCGAGAAGTAGCTGCGGACACATACATTAATTATATATTATTGTTGTATGTGTCCGCAGCTCCCTTATGGGGAGAAATATGAAATATGACAAATATGTACCTAGGTACTGTCAATTCCGCCAATTATAGCAGTCAATAAGACCATTCGTTGGTATTTATTGATAGTAGAATAGCATTACAGACTGCCCTAGTTAGTATAACTTAGTATAATTTCAGTCATCTCTAAGCTCTGAAATAGTAAATAATAACCTCTCATCCATTATCGTGTACAGACCCGAACATACATTGATTTACTAACAATATTGCTTCCCGATAAATATGGCTGAGAATAATTTTGCTAATGTTACATGAACATTTTTTTCGGTGTTTCGTTTACCGTAAAATTCCCTATAATCGAAAGTCCTACGGGTCGTTTATCGATCGTACCAGTGATGGTAAATAGTGTTTCCATATATGAACACGAACGGGCAACGCTCTCGCATATGTCGGGAGTGTTTATAGTTCAAGTTGAATTGGGACACGGTTCAGAAGCACGAATAACGACCATTGCCAACTTCCTGTCGCCTTGTTCGTAATTATGGCGCACGCGGTATTGTAGGGGAAACGGGACTAAAGCGAAATCGTGAAAACATTAATGACGGGAAAACAAAACGTAATGTCACGCCTGTAATCCCTGAAGGGGTAGGTAGAGGGGTGTAGTACGCTCCCAAAAAAATAAAATTACTAGGAATTGTAACTGTCATTGGTAAAATATAAGGAGTATATAAAATATTGGGTGTAGAACCAAGTTAATGGAATCTCGGTGGTAATTACGAAACGAGTCGTCATTCAGATCATGAAAAAGCTAAAATCAATAGTGAAATATTACCTTACTGTACAGATCTAAAGTGAATTCGCTTGTCATGGTGAAACAGACAATGCAAATCAATACGGGTACATTTATGAATACACAAAAGAAGAGGTTTATTATAGATTCAGTCGTATTTAAATATCGCGCATATAGAGCCCCTAATTAAATGTCAATCAAGATTACAATGGGCGAACAAAAACTTTAACTCCCCTCGGAATCGAACATGTAAACGGGAAACAACGAGACGGTTAATTGGGAAATTGAATTCACGTCGGAATGCCGTTTATATTGTTTTAGAATGAATTTGTGTTCATCGCTCCAGAAGCATTAAAATAACGGACTTTGGATAAATTTAAACTTAATTAAGATAACAATTGTGTTTTGTAAATTCCACTCACCCTGGTATTGTTCCTCTCCGCCTTGAGCTCCGAGATTTCTTCCTCTCTTTCTAGAAGCTGTTCTCTCGCTTGGTTTAGCTCCTTCGTAAGGGTTGCGAATTCCTGTAATGAAAAAAATTTAATCAAATAAGTCATTAGTCTGTATATGGTACATAGGTCCATCGAACAAAAATTCACCTATTTTGTCCACTTATATACTTATATACTTTGGCAACATACTAGTATATATTAATAAAAATTATACATACGTCCATATATAGAACTTATAAAACTAACCAAATAGGGTGCGTTATTATAATTCAGGGTAAAATTAAACGATTCGAGGTTGCACAGGTTGTATTTTTATTATACTAGAAACAAAAAACTGCTACGTTACACATTAAACGTAAGGTGTTGGTGATTAAAATATTATGAGCAACGTCGAGGATCAGTGTTCCCGGCGACCGGCGAGTGCGAAATTTTCATATCTACCAAGCGCGTTACTAAGCCGTAACATTTTATTTAAATTTTTCCAGTAACTCGTGTAAAACATGTTAATGATTTTAAATAAAACCAGTGCTCCTTAAATGTATTAATTGAAAAGTTGTGTAAAAGTAAAACATCATTACTTCAATGCTATAGCTATTTTATTTTAATTTATTAGCTAGCATTATAGCTAAAATAAATCGGCATAAGCTTTGATACCGTTCGGAAAAAGCCAAATACTATACATACAAACATACACATCTTCACGCCAAGTCCCTCACGGGGTAGGAAAAGGCAGAAAACACCAAGTGTCAAATATCTCTATCTTCACCAATCTCTTCACATTTTCGCCCGTTTTGGAGACTTCTAACCATAATACTCATTGAGAAAAACCTAAAGATAGGATGGTGTAATAATAGTAGAGGAGAGTAAGTCTGTACATCATATTGTTACAATACAATACAAACGATTCGGAGAGCTAACCGCCCCTTGACGCTTAACCAACGGACGAGTACAAAGCTGAAACTCGAGGGAAATCCCGAAAGGGCTCCAGCGTTAAACAGACACTCATTGTTGGGTTAGCGTTTCAATTTGACAGCTCAACATGCGTAAACACAGCGATGCCTTTTGTATAGTAATGGTAACAATGATTATGATGATAAAGTAAAATATACATGAGAATCGTATTTTTTTTCACTTAATCCTGAAAAGTTAGCAGACAGTGCGCGGTGATTTAGCCCAGGAATATTATACTCATTTATTTGTTCTCTATCATAATACCCTAAATTTAGGTACCCTGTTTAAAATGCGCGAACTCAATGTCTAGTGGTATTCTCTCCCAGTTAATCCTTGGTGATGGCTAAAATTTTACATTATGCTATACCGTCATTAATTTTATTCCAATTTCAGAAATATTATAATATTTACACACAGGCTAGTCGTGCATATCAATGGTTTTCAAAGCTTTCAAAACGAACGATCACAGACTAACTTCAATTTAAAAGGGCCTCGATCGATTTGTAGTATTTCGTAGTAGATGCAATCGCTGTAGCATCAGACTCTTGTATGGATAAAAGGTTCGCGAATAGCTTCCATGTCGAGACTCGCGTGCGGGCGAACAATTTGCCCGCCGAACGCCGAGTGGCACCGGCGACGTCGCTGATGTCTTCGCTCGTTTCATTGCTCCTCGTGTATTTAATGTATTGTTTTACTACGTCGCTTCGTGACTTTTACACGGGACATTAAAATGAACAGCGCATACGACGTTTGTTATATGTATGTCTTCTCATCGAGACGGTGTTCGACGATGTCATTAAAGTGTGAATGTGCGCTGAAGTTTTTTATTTGTTTTATCTCATGTCTCTTCGGGAATATGTATATTCACAACAGCTTTATGTTTGTCATTGCACACGTTTAGGTATATCAATA
>DWME01003690.1:0-17691 GCA_018244795.1 Parelbella ahira ahira
ATTAACTATCTACAGTCTAATGATATTATAAAGAGGAAGGCCTTTTTCACGTGGCTGACGAGTTAATCCAGGGCCGAAATTCGTATCATCACATTTAGTAGGTAGAGTAGTGTAGTACACTCTCAAGTTTCACCAGTTAAATTTAAGTGCCACGGAGTACGTGGTGAGCCTATTTCCATACACTAGACACAATTCTTGACTCCGAGCCACTACTAGAAATTCTAAATCAGAAAAATCTAATAGCACCCGACCCGAGATTTAAAGCCAGGACCTCCCGATCGGCAGTCGTGTTTGCAAAAACTCGACCAACGAAGCAGTCGGTAAAATAGAGGTTGTAAATTTAATTCAGATAAGTAAAAAACCATCGTTTCTTGACTTGGTTTTGTTATTGTTCAAAAAAAACAAAAAGAGCTCTCCTTAAAGGCCCAAAGCATTGGCTCGGCTGTTGCGAAATTCCATAGGCGACGATGGCTACTAACCGTCAGGAAGCTCGTCTGCCAGTTCTCCACGCTAAATATATAACAAAACTGGTAATTTTATATTAAGATAGTGTTTGCGGTTTAATAAATTCATCACTTAAGGCTGAACAAAAAAGTAGAAGCTTTGTATGGTGCGAAAATCTTTTAATTTATACCTATATTTGATAATAATTTTTCACCCATAGATGAAGCCTAGGCTTTTAAATTAAATAAAATCGCTATATTTACAATTCTATTTTATTTTATAAATACTTCGAGTGAGTGTAAGCCTGAAATGTTTGTTGTATGATTTTATAGACAACCCTATAAAATTTTCATTTTATCTTTATTGTTTCATATCTAAAGTGTGAACTTTATGAATAAAACCAGGACGGGTTACTATTCATTATTATAATACAGTTTCATGTAGTGAAGTTTAATATCAGTTTTAGGTACCTATGTATATAAAAATAAAAGTGTAGGTTATCACTGTTGTGATAGGTTCCACTAATGATATTGCTTGCGCGTTGTTCACTTCTGCCTTAAGTTGTTCTGTTAATATGTAATATTACAAATCACAGAAATAAATAAATCTATTGGATTCGCTTGACTACAGAGGGTACTTAAACAAAATATTATATATCCATTAAATGCTGACTGCCTCGTTGATGGAGTTGTTGCAAGCGCGACTAATGATCGAGAGGTCTTGGGTAAAATTCCCGAGTCCGGTTCTATTGAATTTTTATGAGATTATTTTCAAATAGTAATTTCTAGAAGTTGCTCGGAGTCTGGATCTGTGCCCGGTGTATGGCAATGGGCTCAGCAATACGACGTAGACGTGACTGGTGAAATGTGTAAATAACAACCTATAATAATAACCTATACTATTCTCACCTGCGTACACCTTCGGGGTTCAGGGGCGCTATGTTGCTTATGTACACATTAAATGTATTTATGCTATAAAAAATTATGTTACAATATCATCAACATGATCAATCCTTTTGTCCTTCGACTTTGGAAGTATCTAGTTTGACTTAATATTTCTCAAGAAACCAATTTCGGTAACTTCGCCCTTTCTGAATGGTCTCTCATTTCTGAAGGTCATTACTGAGCGTAATATTACCCACTTGCATTGAATATCGTGGCAATGTCATGATACAGCTTCCGACACGTGGTGTTGCCAGCATGCTGACAGCGACGATCACCAGCTTTTTGAGGTGATCATATCCGTCTCGATTTTATGACCGAATCGTGTTAACACGTGATAATATTTGAATGACGCTAATAAACGATACTTTTGATAGACAACTGCGTTATTTAGAGGTTCTACCTGGCACGTACCTATACATATGTAAGTCGTAAATGTGATGACGCGTGTTCGTCGTTAGGAGATAAATAATGTAACTTCTTAATGTGTTCTATCAGGAAACCAATTCAATGCCGCCACTATTTTCCAATTGAATGGTACCGTATTTATTATATGAAGCTAATGACTATAAACATCCTCGCTGGAAAACAATTGCAGCTCAATCTGAGTTCAGTGATGACTTCATGTGACTAAAACTGCAAAATCGTCTGTCAGGAAACCTTACAATACACTATGGAAATAATTAGCTCAATTTCATCCCATTGAATCCCATCTCATTGAATCCCAAAGTAAGCATCAAGATAGCTTGCGTTATTGTAATTAAACAGCTGATAAACTACATATATGCATACAAATATATATGTACTTACTTATATAGATATTTATTACACACAGACAGAGAGACATTAGTTATGATTATTACACAAATATTTATTCTCGGTGGGAATGGTACCCACGACATTCGGCGCAACAGTCAGGTTCGCAAACCACTGCACCAAAGGACTAGTGGATTGAATATTCTGAACATAACGTAGATGGTAGCACATGTATACTACCGTTTCTGTTGTGAAACAATGTTGCTATGACAATTGTGTTTCGCTCTGGAGGGTGTGATCGAACTTCTTTTAATAGCAACACATCTGTGACCCACTTTGAACAGAATATTTATCAATACTAACTACTTTCATACCTACTAATATTAATCTGTAGCCTAAAAGCTAACAGTCCCTATTCCTGCAATCTTATTCCCAATATAATAATAACTAATATCTATTAATTTAATAATCTTATAAACAACTTTTACTAACTGGATTACTGACACTCACAGTCCCATTCTTACAGTTCTGTTGGAGGTCAGTTACAGATGTGTACGGGCGGCAGTGGCCACGTATCACTACTACCTCCGCATTTTAACTTTATTATAAAGCTTAAGGTATTATTTATGAACGATACATGTTATTATATTTTACATTCATTTGCTATAAAAGCTAAAGAGGTTTCGGCAGGCAAAGGTAAAAGCCGACAGAAAAACATCAGAACTCTTAAAAATACGACTATAAAATCAAAAATCTTGAACATATTATGTACCTTGCCCACATCATAAACTATAAAATTGATATTTTCAAATATTTTAATATTTTTTTCCTGCATGTGTGACGTCACACCTACGTTCACACGAACTTCTGGTATTCAATTATTGAGGATAATGTCTTTGAATAGACAACCATCTCACGTGTCATTTACTGCGTGTTTGCCTAAAATGATTACGTACGCAGCGATACTTAAATGTTATCTTCTACTTTTAAAAAACATGTGTTTTAAAAAATGTGTCAGTGACAGACGTTATTTCATGAAAAGCAACCTATGTCTCCTGATTCTTCTAAAGGAGCCATAGATATTCATAAATACAAAAAGATCGATTTTAATAAAACCTACGTTACTGTATTTGTAAATTATTAATATATATTTATATTAAGGTAATACGTTTATGTAAAATAACATGGCCTTAATAAAAATTCACATCTGTTACCGCAACAAAGACTAAGATCGAGTATTATTTATTAACGCATACTTTTAATTTATATAAAGGTAAGAAAAAATATTAGAATTATGATGAACGAACATCAGCCGGTCAGTGACTTGGTCAATATTTAAATATTGGACTTTGAATGTTGGAAACATACAACGGCGACATTGAATCTTTGTCAAATGCTTCATATTATCATTTTATATTTAATTCTTAAAAAACATAGGTAGCATTACTTATTATTATTATTAATAATGTTAATTATATTCGTCAGGAACAAAAAATCTGCAATTCTGCCAGAACATACGTATGCTATCTTTACCGATTTTTTACTAATCTTTAAGTTTAAATACACATAGGTACATTTTTTTTCTTAAGTATTATCTTGACTTCATTATCATCACTTGACCATTACCAAAAATCATTGAAAATTTAAATATAAATATTAAACACGCTAAGTATTAATTCCCACCAGACTAATATATAATTTAGGCATTGTAGTACCTACAACTACGCGTATTTATCCAAAATTCAGCTAACAATATATTTTTCTTTATATTGAGGGTTTATTAGTGACATGTTAAATGTAATAATCGATAAAAAATGACAGAAAAAAACTAGGAATTGTAATTGATGAATGTATCAATATCGCTCTGAAAGCCGACAGTGGTCCCTTCTAGGCGATAGTGTTGCCAACTAAGCAACAGGGCTGTCATTTATTAAATAGAATTATTGTGCAGCTACCCAGAACAGTAGCTGAACGTTTGATTGTCTTGGAAGATAAAAGTCAAGGTTTTGGAAAGATAAATAAAACAAACAATTTCCATTAAAGGGCTCTGTATTAATTTATTTAAATATTCTTAAGGACATACATACACACGAAGGAACAAAAATACATGCTCTATACAAACTATACCGAAGGTTAGGAAAATTGTCATTTCTATCACAATACATACCTTAAAAAAAAAAATTAGAAATAATACCTTTTTAGCTATTCTGTCTCAATTCCCACTACAGCAGAACCAAAGCGACTGGTCACTTCTGCTTCAATAGCATATTGAGTTCTATCTCTATTACCCAAAGAGCAAATTTGTGTACCTACAGAAAATACAAAAAACGGGGGTCAACGAGCGCATTCGCGCGTCGATCTGGAACAAAATGAATGATTTCATTGTTGAGTTTCTGTATACAGATTTTAACGTTAATGGAAGAAGATAGAATTCAGTATGATATTAAAGTGAAGGTATATGTAGCGACGCGTCGCTTTAACGCTACCCTAGTGGGAATAAACACTAATGTAAGTCAAATATTAATTGATTTTATCATAACCGGTTACTACGTTCACGTCATACAGATATAAAAAAAATTACATTATACATAAAAAAATTTTTGGCGTATTTAATCTTTGTTGTTCCGGAAATATCCATTAGGTATTTTAGAAGAAAATATCTCAAACAGTGGTCACATCCTATAAGTAATTAAAAACCGTACATTAAACTTGGAGAAATCTAGTTCATACATTAGAATAACAAGAAGGATGTCTAAAATTGTGACATTCATCTATTCTGTTTTTAAAAATAAACTCGTTTTTCCTTTGTGTTCCAAAATCTATGACAATGTGGAAGAATTTTACAATTTGATAATAAATCATTAATTGTTCTAGTCAAATACATCCATAAAAAATGTTACATTACGCCTGTAATTCCCGAAGGGGTAGGCAGAGGAGTGTAGTACACTCCCACATTTCACCGGTTACATTTAAGTACGTCCCATGGAATAGGTGGTGTGCCATACACCGGGCACAATTCAGGCTCCGAGACATTACTAGAAGTTTTAACATAACCTATAACATAGCTACATAATGGTGATTAGGGAAAGTACTACATTGCCCCGCCTACCCCTTCAGGAAATAAGTACCCAATGTTATGTTATGAGTTCGCAAACAACAAATGGTGCCTACAATTTGTTAGTAACTTCACTTACATACATATGTCGCGCCTATATCCCATTGGGGTAGGCAGACGTTAAGGAATTCCAAAAGCCATTACCAGTCATCACCAGTACATTAGTCATATACATAGGTATGCTGATCTGTTGAAGGAGCTTTCGAGCCTGCAGCCCATTTTTAATATGTCTCCAATTGAGACATGCTACTTTATATTTTAAATTACGTCACACGAATAATAAACACTAATATAGACGTAGACACATGTCGGTTAGGCATATCAACGATTGCTTTAGGGCGGGGCAAAAGAGGTTAACGTAACTACGTCATAATACGCACTATTAATTCCGGAACAGGAATTTAAAATTAATGTTGCAAACATTTTTTACGGCAGATTTTTTAGGCGTATAAGGAAAAACTCTCGGCTTTATCAAATTAACATAAGCATTTGCAATGTTATATATATTCAATATAGACTTTTACAAATAGGCATAATATGTCCTTCGAGTTTGTTTCGAGAATATGGTTTAAGGTGAGCGCAAGGTATTGAATTAAATTTTAATTTAACTAATTGGAGGAATTGATTTTTAAACTATCCCGTCTTACTATTAATGACATTTTATGTGGGATTCGAAAGAAGGACTCTCCGTTTAACATTATATATACCTATAGCTCTTAGCTTTTCTAAATCGCTGTAAGGTAGAATTATTGAAATTGGTCATGTTCTGTTTCGTTTCAGGATAATGACCAAACTACCTTCAAATTAACAATAAATTATTCCATTTTGCAGAAAGTTCCAAAACTAGCCATTAAATGGCTATGGCTTAATTTTTTTTTTTAATAAATAAAATACAAATATATGTGTATAAGGTAACATTAGAAGGTTAATCAGATGAAGATATCTGCACGGCTCTTAGGAGTTAAAGATACCTATTAAATTCTTCTTGATAAGTATTCTCAGACATACTTATGTATGAAATAAGTGAAACTGTATTCAACGTTTCCGACTGACACTATAAATGTTATAATTTTGACAGGAAAATTATGTCTACCGGTAGAACGACGAAAGAACTGATGGCACTAGTACATAATAAAACACATACGCGCAAGTACACCATTAAGTCATTAATTTTTAAGTTAAATATTTACATAAATCTTATACAATATTGGTGTTCTTTTGTAAGTATCTTATTATATCATTTTATTATAAACATTTAATAATATACTAATAACATTATAATTGTTTAAATAAATTTCGAGTACATTACACATACACCTATATAACCTAATATATTTGTTTAATCATAGAATATATAAATGTAAGTATAGACATTTAAAAAGTACTCGACTAATATATCTTTGCGCACGTCTAAATTTACATAGTTTTTACATACTAATACGTTCTATTTACATTACAAGGCTGCAATAATTGTTCAAAAATAAATTTTGCTAAGGATTTTTATTTAATACGTGTTACCTATATCGTTGTATGTATGCAAGAGGTATATAAATTTAATAAGAAAAGTCGACTTGTATCGAATTCAGCGATTCACGATACCTAATTGTAATATTGCACACCTAATTGAAGGATCGAAGAAAACACTCACCTGTTATCCACTCGGAAACCTAGTCAAACATAAACGTAACAATCACTCTCATTTCTATTCAGCCAATATTAGCCAACCGTATAAGACAATTAAAAAAATACCTTAAATTTTTATGGGTGAGGTAAGCTCTATGCCCTTTCCGTCCATAATATAATTTGTTTTTTGCCGTCACTCAGTCATTCATGCAGTCGTCCAGTACAAATATTTGCGTGATGAGCTCAAATATTTATTACGTCTGATTACTTGATTATAGCACAGAATATGAGTATGTATATGTAATTTAGAATCGGACGGTATATGGAAAGTTATGTGGAATTTTTTCCTGTATCTAAAAACGCCATACTAATATTTTACTTAAGTTGTATCTTACAAACCATTATATCTACAAGCAATAATTAGTCATTCTGAACACAAGAGTAATATAGCGTAGATTTTCATGTACTAATATTCTTGATGTAGGTAGATACTTGTATTCAGGATGTACTAGTATTCTTGATGTACCTACTTGTATCCATGATGTATTTGTATTCATGATGTAATCTCGGTACACTGAATACTTGTTGTATCGCATTCTTGTTTTATTATATTATTCTACTGCATTTGTCTCTACCATAGATTCCCCCTGCCCCTCGCCTTTCTCGTTAAACGTACATCTTTAGTACCAAATGCTTTTGTTCTCGCGAGGTCCATAGATGCTATGTTTAATTTTTACTTCAAGTTACTAGCATAGGTTTTTAACTGTAACCTTTATTAAGTAAACCTTAGCCAAAGGGTTTTAATATGTAAAAAAAAAATTAAATATAAAACGGAACGTCAAATACCTACTGCCGACCGGAAATAACGGAAGTTAGCGAGACCACTGCTAGGTATCCTTCACGATGTCCAATAAATATTGTACACAGATGCTATTAACTGAACTTATTTATTCAACTGAAAAGTAAATATTATTTACCAATATTTTTCTTTCAACCACGTTCGGGAAAACATAAACGTGACTACGTTATGGTTTATCACATAATAATAAGTTACCCACGATACAGTTAAGGCCAACTACTTATATAATTTTATTGTACAGTTGTTGGAAATTGTAACGTGTTAATATATACACACCTCTCAATTATGTACATTACAGGGATTACAGGCGTGATGTTACGTTATGTTACAAAGATTTGGAAAGATTTTAGAAAAAGATACGCTAACGATATCTGACACTGGACTGCTAGACCTGCGTGACCTGTTCAAATTGGACGTGTGTGTTCAAAGTGGAGGTAGACGTAAAATTGAAATAAATAACTGTCATTATGATACATAATACATATTTTATAATATGTATGTAAACAAAAGTTACAATAATCATTGGATGTATCAACTTGTGATTATTTATCTTTGTTCCTTTGTTTTTATTTAACCTACCATTTATTTCTCGATAAACATTGTTTTTCCTTTGTCCATGATTAGGTTGCCTCATTAATATTGTTAAGCGATATAATCGCGTTATTTTTATACTTCTTGAACTGTGTTTTTGGCACAGCGTTTTATGTTACACATAATACAATATTCTCTATCTCCGCTTTTTTGACTAAAGGCAAATATGCAATGTAAGGAGTTCCCGCTAAAAAGGTACGAATACGTCCTATTGAAAAACCGGGAGCCCCATATACATATTAGGGCAGAGGAAGATTGCGAAAGGATTTTCAGTATTTAGAAACAGTTACAACAAATGCTCATGCTCAAGAGTGGAGTCCACAGTCGCGTTCAGAGACCAAGGTCATTAACAAAGATCAGCTAAAAATATCAAAACACTTTTATAATAATATTATAACATTAACGACAATTAATAAGTACATATATCCAACTGTACCTCTGTGAATTCCCGTTTGCCGGGACCATGAACAAGTTTTTACTACGTCAATTTTATGAATTTATTTTTTATTTTTCCTCTATGTCTGTTAAGTTGCCCATTAGTGTCCTATTCGCTTTATAGTACGAAATGTATAGAACCTGTTTAGATGACTATAAAAAGTCAAAGACGTAGTTAAAAGATTATTTATGGGCAATTAATCATTAAAGAGTTTTTGTATGTTAGCGTAGCGGTCAGGAATCGTGGTGCGTACAACCATATGTAATACTGTTTTAAAACTGCCATCCAAGGAACACTGGAAGGTTCTAGAAAGTGTTAAAAACCACTCTTCACTGACATTCATCAAGGATAACTTCACAGAGGCTAGCAGACAAGAGCCAGAGAGTTTATCTCGTTCTTGTCACATCACAACTGTGTCAACCCTCAGCCATGATTATACATACGATGGAATATTGTTTGAAGAGGTTAACGCGAGTAGGCTGATTAAAACTTATCAATGAAACTGTCGACAACTTGCAAGACGATTAAATTATAGAATTATAAGTCTAAACAGAGTACACACGTTTAAGACGTCATGTCTTGCTTGCACACATACAACAATACATATTGGGTTATCAAATGTCATACAATCGTCGAGGTAGCAAAAAGCGCGAGAAACATTACGTTGTTATAATATTCATTTTTAGATTACCTAGAGTTTTTTTATATAGCCTTTTTGAAATAATATGGTACGAACGGCAAATATTTAATTGGGTGCTTGCGACAAAATAATCGAAAATGAAATCAGGTATTAATTTTTATCTTTGGTTACGATATAAACAAAATTGAAGAAGGGTTCAGAGTGGCAACACTAAAAATCAAAAATAGTTCGGCGCCATATTAAATCAAATAATTGATATAATTAATGCAGTTAATACATAATAAATACGCAGATTAACTTTAATTTTGAGGTAATTATACACATTGAGATTTTTTATCGACACTACGTCATATATTAGGGCATCAAACAAATATAATTATACATTACGAGAACATTTCCGAAATTATTTCGTATTTATGACGTGTTTTATATCAAACGCACGATTATTTTGAGTTATTTCTAACAATTTAATTAGGGATAATGTTAATTGGATATTTACTCAAATTACAATAAAATCGAAATTAAGTTAGATTACAATTAAAGTTAAGCTTATTACAATTAAAATGTAAATCAGCGTGAAAATAAAACGGAATCAGAACATAAATGAATTATAAACAAAAAAAATTAAAAACGAAAAATAAGATTACATTCCTATTTTTTATTCTGTTAGCAATGACTGAAGAAGAAGAGTGAAGAAATATCAATCGCTAAAAGACCCTAACATCTAACCTAACAATACCTACACAAGTATTGATCCAAATGATCCATTTTGTTTTATCTGCCTTTAGGAGCACAGAGGGTTACCAAAGAGCCTCATGATTAAATAAATATTGAAGGTACCAGAATTCCACTTAAAATATATATTCGCCGCTGTTTCCAGTATGCCATACATAGTCTACAATAAATATACGAGCGTATGCTTAAGTTTTCTTTACAATTTCTATATAAAAATTGTAGCATAGAAAGCTCCTCTTCATAATTATTATAAAAGTTTAATAATATTATAATCAATGTAATAACTATACAAAAATACTGCAAATACTTGTATTTATATCCTATAGGCAGTGCGTGGCTATATTTAAAGCCGAGTTTGTAGTACAGCTTTTAATACTTTAGTCCATTATTGCTTGTTAATGATGTTATATCTTGTTTTAGCAATGTCTCGGCGATTATTTGTCTGTATATATTGGCACTCGCAGCCCACATTAGTCTGAAATTAGCTAACTTCGTCGCTTCATTCCAATAAAATCGATGGTGCATCTAAGTGGTTGCCAAGTAGTGTTAATGATTGCCAGTACTTGAAGTTGTAATATTATTAGAGAGAAAAATTTTTGTAACGAATTTTGGAAATAAATAAAAGAAATTTAAAAAAGGATCCAATGATCATATTTATATTTATATATGGCAACAGTTTTGGTTACATCGTAGATCGCATTTTTAATAAAAATAAAATTTGGCTAATTTAACTTTTATTGTTTAAAGGTGTTTAAATTTGATGGCCCTTTTTATACCTATGTTACAAACCATACACAATAACTTATCCGATAAATGTTTCGTACTCGTTTTGTTTAATACACATAAATATTAACAATTTTATGCTTGCGGAGTACCATGGAATCACGAATCAATGTTAACCAACATGTTGTCACATTTTTAAATTCACGCTTCGAAAATTCAAAATTTCTAAAAGTTGGGAAATCATGATTTTCTTACGAAACTGTGACTTCCTAGGAAGTTATTCTATTTTTACTATGAGGTCTATATGTAGGTATATAATAATATGTATGTGTATTGCTTTCTAAACCTTTCATAACACATGAATAGGTTGACCGATCAGAACGCGGTTTGGCGACATTCTTTATGGTTCTGTTGCTTTGACACATGATGTAAAACCATTTCGATATCGTGAATTTTGAGAAACCTCAAAATCATTTTAAAAAATTATTTCTTGAAGTAACTTTTGAACAGTTCACACGTTCCATTCCAAACGAAACTTAACTAGCACGAAAAAGTGCACGCAACTCCACATAGTTTATCGAAATCTCTTGATACATTTGAGAGATGAATTGTCGAAAATAATAAAAAAACTGTTTTTGTTTTAAATAATAAATTATCCGCCTGATACATGAAGCAAGAACATAGCAAAAAGTTTGATGAATATCCTGCAGGATCAACCGTTTGTTTTATATCAAATGTTTATTAGATCTTTGCATGAGACTGATTATAATCTGATAGTAAGACGCGACTTATTTTCGGCTATCTTCGTGTTTTATCGTTTTTTTTCGTCTTTTCAAGTTCCTTTTTCAATCTCCTACTTAATGTTTTCATGGTACCGCACTATGTAAACGCTTCTTTACTTTTGGGTGTTATTTACCTATTGCCTTTATAAATAAATAAAACTGTCTCATATTTTGGCTTCCATCGGTCAATTGCCACTTTAAATCCATCATGGCCATTGGAGTATGACACTATTACGGAAATAACAGACGCCATATTTACCAAAGCAATTCAACTGTAACATTATTTTTAACGTATTAAAAACCGATTTTAATTTGATTAATTAGTACTTTTTTAAAGTTTTACTTTGTACAGTTTAAAATATTGTTATCAGCAAAATAAAAGTCTTCTTGTGAACAAGATATTTGAATTTCCTGCAATAAACATACACGATAATATGACTGTGATATGTCAGTGTGGCATAAAAACAGCACACCATAATGGTTGACCATTAACACTTATGAACTTGAACTTTAAATATTTTCTTACTGTCTCAAAACAAAAACACAAAAAATATATTTATAATAACATATAAAAAAAGCATTACTTATGGTGTAACAAAAAGGAAATTAAAACAGAAATAAAAATAATTTGTACTATAAATTATATTTCATTGCGCATATATTATATTTTAAGAATAAAAAAAACATGTCTATATAATTAAACACACAGAATACATATTATTTACAGCGACAATTTAGTATATTTAAATGCTTACTAATCTTACAAATCTACGACTGGATTTTATGAATAAATAATAAAATTTAATATCTACATACAAATAAATTATTACACTTAAGTCACTCTATGCGCTATATTAAAATTTACACGTCCAAAACATATAATACGTAAAACTATTTGTGCAACCCCAAACAATATAAAACACACCGAGATATTCCAATTACACCCCCATATTATAGCAACACGATCAATAAACTAGCAACTCCGATCTCGAATACGTTGACATATTATATGAGTTTAAATTACCACATGAGTAAATATTTTTTTTTTACAACATAAACACATGATGCGGTCAGTCATTAAAATAAATATGAACTCAACTTTTTTTACTATATAAAATTATCCACACAATCATGATGTCCAAATGGGTCGAAGTATTAATTGAGATCGATTAGACTTCCCGAAAAATAAATTAAAATATCTCGTATGTCAATTAAACATTAAACAACAAAACATTGTCAATATAATGACAGATAAATGAGTGTTGCCAATTTATACACATTCCTACAACGAATCTCTACCACTCCCGGTACATATTATCTAATATATTCGGTAAAAGTCCCAGAAAAAATAATTTTACTGTCATGAGATTTATAAGCCCACAAAATCATTTCGAAAATAAAATCCATCGCTTTTACATTATAAAAAAATATTAGTCTCATTGATATAAAGAAGTGCGTATAGCCTACTATAATAATAAAAATACCAAACATTAATGAGGTAAATTTTCTTACATAGAAGTCGTTCATAGGAATAATAGGAACAATAAACAAGAAATAGCAAAACTGAAGTATAAGGCCCCTATTCACACAGATCTATTAAAACAAAAGCAATTGCTAACAATGACTTGCCAAACGATATGCTTCATTTTATTCAATGGATGTCTTACATATGCTTAGGCAGCTTCCACATCGCTTGCAAATCGACAATTAGACAGTAAATATACTAGCCAACAGAAAAATATACAAATACTTTAGTATAAGCATTTTTCTAGCTGTGTGAACGGGGTGCAATTTCCAAGGAGTAGAATTCATGGTCAATACTAATGTTTAAAGAATCGCCGAGTCATACTGCTCAGATTGTTCGCCAGAATCAAAACTGTACCATACCACAAATCTCTCGGATATGTAGCATGATATATTTCAAGCTTTACTGGGGTTTGCTACTTTCTAACTAGTCTTCACGACGATAATATGTCTTATCTCGACGGCCATTAAAATGTTTACTGATCATATTACGTAACGAATGCTTTAACGACCGTTGGGTCTAAGTAGTCTTTTCAAATGATTATGTCTTTAAATATGACGATATTGAAATGAGGTGTTTGAACATAGTCCAGATTAGACCCTCAAGATTTTATTGGTGGTGTGTCATCAATTGCAATATTTTCATAAAAAAGATATGCATAAACTATGAAATTTCTCATATTTACAAAAATTTAATGTCCCTCGTTATTCCATAAAACAAAATTCATCGCGCTAGAGGGAGCCACCTGTCTTATATCAAGATTTTAAATTTATATAAATACTTACAAATATATTCTTTAAAAACCAATAAACTATCGCAAAACGTCACCACAGAGGTCTATTTATGATAATGCAAAGAAAACTACACATTTCGGTTCAAACAGAGAAACAAATATTGTTATAGAAAACTAAATTCGTATCTAGGAGTTAGGAGAAGACCAGTACGAACACAGCGGAGAGCCTACAAAACTAATGTCTTCCTTTGAGAATACACATTAACTGATAATCTCAAGTAGACATCATCAATCTGCTTTCCAGAGATATTAAAATAGATCAGCTAGAAAATTCCAGAAAACAAGTAAGAAAAGTAGATAATTAGAGTATTTTGTTCACAAATTTTAACTGTAGCGGCGTATTCTAGGGAAGCGGATCTTGAGGTTGAACATTACATAAATAAGTCGCATGTGTTCTGAATGTGATACGAAGACCACGACCGTTGAAAAGAACAACTAAAGTAAGTGTTAGAAGTGAAAATTGTACTACAGACAATAATTTAGGCAGGCTATTTAATTCATATTAAATAGTACAAACAATATTGATCTAAAACTCGTTAATCCAAAGCTGGTTACAATTTCGAGCTTGAATAAAAAAATATTTAAGAAAACGTATTCAGTCCAAACCAAGAGGGATTCGAATCCTCCACATAAGAAAATTTACGATCTCGCTATAAAGTTGGCAGGCACGCCTGTTCAAAGAGACATAACACTTTATGTATTAATTCGTACTGCTCAGAGTTTTGTACCATACCACCTCTATTCAATCGCATGTTACACACGATGCCCAGAACGTCTACCTTTTGCTCGTTCGTCAACTGCTTTATACCGTTGAGGATGGCGATCAAACAGCCGGTCCGACCGATACCCGCCGAGCAGTGCACTATTGTTGGCGGCGACAACACTTCCACGGAGAAGTCCAGGGGCGACGTCACGTTGACCTTCACCTTACAAGCGACACTCTGCGCTTCTAAAGGCGGGAAAACAAACTTCGAATCCGGCTTCGGACTGTCATTACACTTACACTGCTCTTCTGTCTCCTCACACATTTCACTAAAATCGTAACACTCATGTTTCAACACGTCCAAACTTAAGTTTAACAGTGCGTTCACATCTTTAGGACACTTGTGATCCGCCCAATTATGGAACCAGTAATGATACACCGTTAAAGTACTGCCGTCACTGCCCACCCCACAGCCGGTCACCACGTGGTAACTGACGTCCAGTTTGCGAATCGTATAACCAGATTTCTTGATCATTCCGTTGTTTTTGATCATGAAACGGTTCCTTGAGTCGTCATCTTCCGGAAGTAGGTTGGCTTCGGATAAATCGGGGCTTCGGATTATTATTTCCTCATTGATCTCCAACGGGAAGTATTTCTCGCATTTTTGTCGGTTGTTTTCAATGAAGTTGGTGAGCATAACTATTTTCTGGATGCCCTGCGCCGAGGGAGCGGTGTCTGGCCTTTGCGCGCGGTAATCTAAATTGTTCTGATGAACCATCAGCCAGAAGTCGTAAATGGTATTCTGAAGCGGTCCTTGAGTCGCGATATAACAGTTCCTAGTGTACTCATGCCCCTGGAATGTGACAAAATTATGATAGTCCTTTTAATTACATTTAATTCATATCATATAATGTTGAATGACAATGGCCCCAATACAATGGCCCCATTTTATAAATTACCAGAAAGTTATGAGACATCTTAACTCGCCAATTCACATGACTTTTTAAGAGTCAGATAATATATTTGGGATGTCATTAGCAGAAGGCGCTACTGTTTCACACAACCATTGCAGTGGAATAAGTTTAATAGTTCTATTAATTGCAAAGAAAACAACCTATCTCTAACAGCAGAATGTTAATGGATTGCAGTGAGCAATAAAAATATAAAATATTTCAATTATTGCTACCTAGCATTTTCGTTGCATTTCATTTCATTAACATTTCATTACATCATCAGGAAACCTTTCGCGGACTTCTTATATGACATAGAATAAAATAATACTAACCTTTATAAAATTAGCATTAACGTATCCCTCGGTAGTTGCTCCAGGTTCCGCTCGCAAAATAAACCTCGAATGCTCATTTGGGAGTATAGTTTTGTATCTATTCTTCGGATGCGACCCCGATACTATCGGTTTTTCTTGAAAATTCGTTGGCATGTCCCAAAATTCCTGATGCAGATTCCTTAACAACATCTTCTGGTATTCGGAACAAGGTTGCGTAGCTACAGGATCTGGTATCGCCATTTGTGGATTTTCTTTCGAAATGTCAGAATCGCCAACACGGCCCGAGCAGCAATGTTGACCTTCGGACGAACTGTGGCATTTCACCTTCGAATACCCATTCTGGAAAACATCGTTCAAGTCTTTTAACTGCTGTCGTGTAAGCACGCTGGATGCATTTTGCAGATGCTGCATATTTGCAAGGTATAGACGAAAATCTTCGGATGTACTTTGTGGACTTAAAGGCTTCGTCGTAATGTTACGGACAAAACCTTGTTGGAAGTTAGGATCATCCTGACGACCGAACGCGTAAATAATCTCATTCTCCTGATCCCCACAGACATATGTCAAATTTTGCGGGTATTCTTGTTCTGTCGTGAAAGATGACGACCACAAATTGTCATGAGATCCAAAACCGATACCCTTTTCCGACGAATGCAACCTCATTCTGTTCTTGTACGACTTCGGAATTAAATTCTCTGTACTGAGGGACTTTCTATGCTTATCTCTATGAGGAAGATCCTTAATATTGGTATCTATTAGCGTCTCATCAATTTCTATGTCTCTAGGCTCCTGTGGCTGTATATTTAATGTTAAAGAGGTGTTTGAACTTCGTCTTTCTAAAATGCCCTTTGCTCGCGGTTCGGCATTATCTATACTATGATTACTGTTATATCTGCTCAAATTGCAAGTCGATCCGTTAAGATTATAGTTAGATATACTTAACCCTCTATTTGTAGACAGTTGAGGGTTTGAAGTATTGATGTTTAAAGTCAACGAGGTGTTTGAACTTCTACGTTCCAACAGACCCTTCTTCTGGCCAAGTTTTCCTTCTTTGTTTAGAGAACTATTACTAGAATGTCTACTGAGGTTATTTGTTGTTAGGATATTTAATGTCAAGCTGTTATTTGATCCTCGACGCTGCAACAAACAGTTCTTAGATCCTTCACCTGTTAAATTTGTATTAGAAGAGCATATGACCCGTGTTGTAGGGGTCAAATGATCAGGTGCTACTAAAGATGCATTAGAATCTCTTCTTTCTAAAGCAAGCATCTTTTGCCTGTTGTCCGAATTCAAACTGAAATTAGATATACTCGTTCTCACTGTCGCTAAGTTATGGCATGACGCGCCAGCACTGCTGAGGGAACAATTTGATCCCTGCAAGCTGTGTGTGCTAAGCATTAAACTTTGATTCGAATTTCGCCTGTGCAATTTTTTGACCAACTTTTCATCTTCAGCGCTAGGTTCAAAGTCATCGGAAGGAACACCTTCAGGAAGAGTTTTAAGGTTTGTACTTGATACGCTTAAATTTTGCTTGTAATTTAACAGGTTTGCGCCTAAAGTCTGACCGGATTCTAGATGAACAGTAGGCCGGCTATCCGCTCCTAAAATGTTAATTTCTGGTGCATTTTCCGCAAAATCGGCCATGTTTTCGTCGAAAGAACCCATTGTTCTAGAACCCATACGGGAGGGTCCCGGTTGGTAGAGCATGAGGCTAGCATGATTTTCCCTCAAGAATATCCC